>MQUG01003226.1:0-40638 GCA_007213375.1 Steinernema feltiae
CCGTTCTCTCGGCGTCGTTCTCCTATTCTGCACGCTATACGCCGCGTGTTACTTTTATCGCTACGTCCAGTTGCTCACCTTTGAGGAGACGAATCAAAGTCACTTCTTTTCATGATAGACCGAGTTTTACCGTAAACGAAAAATCCGCGCTTTCAGCAACATTCTCACATCCACCAATATCGCCGACGACAACGACGGCAACGGTTGCTCAAATTCGTAAGATTACGGTAGTTAGGGCGTTTCTGATGCGATCTGTTTAGACGAGCAGAGCGCGCGCCCTCTGCTGCTGACTCTGAGCTGAGAAACTAACAACGATTCGGCAATTTTTCGCCAAAAATACCTTCTAATAATAACTTCGAATGAAGGATTTGTGCAATCTTTGAATAATCCGGAATTCGGTCACTGCGTTCGCGCTATAAACAAAAACATCCGGATTTGTAGCCATAGCAACGCTGGAACGCCCATCGCTGTGATGCTCAGGCACACGTTCCGCATTCCGTGAAGTTGTTTTCGCGTTTGAAGCCTCGCCTCCGACCTTTTGAAGTCAGTCGCGGTCTGGAATTCGGCCCCAATCCACCGTTTTTCTCTCAAAGCTGCTCTAGAATTACGGTGTGAATCATCAAATTGCATTGCCAAAAGTAGCAATTCGCCCTAATCTTCCCCGCGCGCGCTAACTAATTAAACACGTTTTGCACATAGCGCCATCCTCGCCACACTCTCCAGTGGCCAACGACCAGCCAGCGGCCGCCGCGCTGCTTATCGATCAAGCCTTTTCCCATCGCCGGCGTCGCCGCCGCCGCCGTTTCTCACGCTCCACTTGCCGACGGCACCCCTTCGCTCTCATCTGTTTTTTGTTGTTTTTATCTTCAGGAAAAATGCGTCCCGACCGCTATCGCTCGCTGAGTCGCCTGTATCTATGGCTCCTCGAGTCGTTGGAGCGCAAACTCAAGTGCTGGTACATGTTCGCCTACTTCAACTTTGCAATCTCGTCGCTGTTCGTCTTCCTCAGCTGCAACAACGCGGTCTCGCACTGCAAACAAATACGCTCTCTGGAGTGCTTTCTGCTCCGGTTTGCTGATCTTCATCGCTGCGCACGTGATCGTCTGCTTCCCAAAGTATATGGCGCGCTACTTGTGGATTATGATCGTGTTCGTTCTCTATCAACTCGCCTTCCTCGTCTACTTTATCTACGACCTCCCGCGCATCATCTACAGTATGACCTACACGCTCTATGTGCTCAGTGGATGGGTTTATCCGCGACTTGCGACTACGCTCACGCCCAGTAAGCCACCAAAGTGCCGTAATCTGAGCTATGTTTACTATGATTTGTTGCAGTGAGTTGGTCAGCGGTCTCCAAAGGCTTCTGCCTCTTTCCTCTCTTCAACTTTGTCTTCGCGATCCTCTACTTTGCGATGGTGATCCTCAAGTCGATCCTGTCCGATGAGACGCTCGTTGACACGGAGAAGAAGCGCATTCAGCAGCAGCAGAAGTTGTTGGGCGTCATTTGACGCCTCAATTGTGGAATATCAACTGTAAACAACTATTTTGCGGTAAATTATTTGTTGACAATGTTCTCTCCTCATTGCGTTGACCAAAAAACTTGGTTGTTGGAAGTGCAGTGAGACTTGGCTTACCGTAATCCAAGCTGAAGGTTACCAGCTCCGTAGAAATGCTAGCATTTGAGATTCAGGCCTAAATCCCGGCCGTTAACGACTTCAAAAGGTCGCAAAGCGAAAACAACTTCGCGGAATGTGGAACGTGCGACCGATAATCACAACGATGGGCGTTCCAGCGTTGCTATGGCTACAAATCCGGATGTTTGTGTTTATAGCGCAAACGCAGTGACCGAATTCCGGAATATTCTAAGAATGCACAAATCCTTCTTTTCAAAGTTATTATTAGAAGGTATTTTTGGTGAAAAATGACAAAATCGTCGGTAGTTTCTCAGCTCAGAGTCACCAGCAGAGGACGCGCGCTCTTCTCGTCTAAACAGAGCGGATCAGAAACGCCCAAACTACCGTAATCTTGCGAATTTGTGCAATCGTTTCCGTGTACGTCTCGTCGTCGTCGTCGTTGGCGACGAAACTGCGAATGCTGTTGAAAGCAAGAATTTCTCGTTTACGGTAAAACTCGGTCTATCTTGAAAAGAAGTGACTTTGATTCGTCTCCTCAAAGGTGAGAAACTGGACGTAGCGGTAAAAGTAGGACGCGGCGTAGAGCGCGTACAGTGCGACCTTTTGAAGTCGATGAGAACGGGTCCGACTGAAATGGAAACGCTTAGATCTCCCGTCGCATATGGGTAGCATTGCTGGATGGAATACCGCAGCGGAGGCCGAAGAACGCACTGCCCAGAACGAAGCAAAGGATGCTGATCAGCAGGATGGAGATCTCGAGTCGGGAACGTTCGAGATGAGAAACGACGATTTGCCGTACGGATTCTCGTTGAGGGGACTGAAATTGAGACTAAAACCACCGTAATCAAACCCTCTTGTCGATTGTTCACATGTTCGACCTGCGAGTGCTGATAGTACGGTGAGGGTACCGACTGCCGCAGAGATAAACAACAAAAAACTGAACAACTGAACAAGTTATTATAATGGGGAATCCTACCACGATTTTGATTAGCAATTTGAGACTGCTGAAAGAGGTGGTTCAGTGCCTTTGGCCAGCAATTCTGCGAATCTGCATACAAATACGCCGCAGTCATCACTATTCGTATGAGATGCGGCGTACATTGACGACTTCTACTTTTAACGATTCACTAGGTTTTGAGAGACGCTGTAAATGCTGTAAATCAGTCCTTATTTTGATTTGTAGAAACGCTCTAGACCAAGTTGTCTCGCATTTTTCCCGACGTCGTTTGTAAAGTGAATGAGGCAGCCTCCGATACGCTCCATCCCGAAAACTGCTGCTGCTGCTGCATTCATAAGTCCCCGCTCAAATTCAAATGGAAAGATGCGGAAACGCGGTTAACATCTCAAGAAGAGTAATTATCTAACAAAATCGTTCTTCAGTCGACATTGAAGTCGCATGTAGCTGATAAAATCCATCAATGACAATCGATGACTCAACAAATCGTCCCCGGCATCGCGTGCGGAAGCGTTTTTTCGGAACGACCGAACTCCGATGTTCTCCGCAAACAAATCGTCCCCGCGTTGTATGCGATGAATGGTTAGTAATCGATTTTTATTGAAAAACTCGATTTGCCGATCTTTGTGGCAGTGGCAAAGGGCGGTCGGGATCCGCCCTTCATACGCGCCGCTATAAAACACTCCTTGCCGTTCAAATTGAGTCGTTCGACAAACCATGTTCCGCTTCACATTCCACTGTTTCTTACTCGTCGGACTCGCACTTGGAAGCAGTGCGCGCAACTCGTTTCAAACCGAAAATTGCAATATTTCTGTAAGGCGTAATTGAAGTGAGTGAATACGATCGATTTTTTAGAACGGAATGGTGCGTGAAAACGGAAAAGAACGTCCGCTCACCGAGGAGGAAACGAGGGAAATCGAGCAATACCAAAACGCTATGGAACAGTACAACGTTCAGATGAAGCAATGGTCGCAGAACCCCAAGGGCCCCATGCCGAAAGTGCCCAGCTTCCCATGCATCTGTCAATCGTGCAAAACAGCTACTTATTTGAGTGGATTTAATTGGGTTGTCTATGGTTTATGCTGTTTTTTCATGTCTTTGTTGTTTTTCAACTGAATTGTTGTCAAAGGTCCTGCCACGATTTGCCTGTTGTCATTTGTTGTCAAATCGGCGTCAACGTCTCCCACTGCCGCAACGCGGGTGGCAGTGGTGGGCAATACCGATAGGGTGTGATGATTGTGAGGAGGATACGGTAATCTAGAAGGTGGAGGGATCATCGAGAATCAATTGAGAAACAAACTTTGATAGAGAGAAGCGGCGAAGAAGCTGATGAACGTGGCTAATCCGGTCAGAGTCACCATGACGGTCAGAATGGCTTGGAAGACGAGAAGAGTGTCCAGAGTGAAGTAGAAGATAGTTGTTGCGCTGGGATCCCAGAAACAAAAGCGCGTAGTAGCAGACGCCCGGGTAGACGATGCAGCAAACACCGATTGAGACATCGAGAAATGTATCGCAGCTCCTATTCATCACTTACAGGCGTTCGGTCTTCGGCGTTCGACATTCGGTGTTCCGTTTTCGGCTTTGTGTCTTTTCGGCGTTATGTCTTTCGGCCTAACGTCTTTCGACATTCGGCGTTATGTCGCGCCCCCTACATATTGCCTGAGCCGGAATGTGGTGATAAGCGGGTATTGATCGTGCAGAAATTGGTCACAATCTTTGGTTACCATACCAACAAGGCACGTGTGCTCCCTGGGTACTTAGCCCTAGGCGGCTATCTAGAAGAGATGGCGCTCATAGGCGAGTTTTTGACAACGTTGACAATGAGAAGTTCAGTTTAGTCACCAAATAGACATTTAATAGAAGACAAATATTTACTCGAGAAGTTCGGATTCGGCCGTTAGTTCTGACGTTTCTGTGACGCTGATTACGATATTTACAAAATGCCGCAATTTGTAGGTTAGGCGTTGTTGGCCTTATCCGACGGTTCAATGAGCGGACGCTCTGGGTCGACGTCTTCATGACTCTGCACTTCAGTTCCGATCGAGATTCCCGAGTCCTTGCGTTGCGCTAAATTCACACCGTTAGAATACATAAAAGTGGGTCCAAAACAGCGAATTTTTGGCAAATTTCAGCATTTTATCTCTATGGCAGGAACTTTATCGACTCCTTCGAGGTGCTAAAATCCCAAATTCTTGAAAATCACTCTATTAAACACGGAAAAACGTATGACTTTGTGAGCGCCGCACTAGTGACTTAACAAGAAAACCGGTGACTCGCAACCAAGCAGCGATGTCCGAGTGGTTAAGGAGTTGGACTTGAAATCCAATGGGCATTGCCCGCGTAGGTTCGAACCCTGCTCGCTGCGAACATCTTTTGTTCTGCATCAGACGAGTGATTTACGCGCTTTTGGGTCTTTGGGAGCTTCTGTGCGGGAGGCGTTGCGGCTGTCGGATCCTTGTGTGACAGTTGATCTCGCGAATGGAGCCTTATAAAATTGGTCGAGGCGCAAAGAGGCCAAATTCTTCATAATTCACTCTATTGAGCACGTAAAAACTCAAGACTTTGAACGAAAATTCAATTTTATAGCCCTTTTATAGAGGGTGGTTGACCATGTTTTGGTTCCCTACCTCTTCTGATCAGTCCCAACTCCGCTTGATGCATCCTGCAACGCTCGTAGAACTCAATTGTCGCGTTTTGCTCCTCCAACTTCAGCCACAGATAGAACCGATGAAAGTAGCCCACGGTGCACACAAAACAGCACGTGCAAATCCACAAAACGAAGGGAATTACGATGAACATGACTGCAAACCACAAGGATATGATGGATGGCGGCTACAGTAACCTACCTTCCGGGTTTCCAGCCACAAACACAATGAAATGCAGCATTCCGGTCAGGAACAACGCAACCGAGAGGAGCAAATTGTAGATCACAAAGGCTCCGGTGAAGAGTTGCGTGTTGCGCTTGCAGAAGAGGCCGATCGCCATGAGGACGTAGAAGAACAGGCCGATGAGGAGCGGATTCAGGAGCACCGCATTGAGTTCGTAGAATCTGAGGTGCGCAGACAGAGGATGATTGGAGTGGCTGCGAATGAGCAAAGTGAAGCAGAGCAACGCCAAGTAGAGCAGCGATGTCAGAACAAAGGCGATAGTTTCATGTTTGGGTTTTGGCGGCAGATGAAGAGTCTCACTAGCCATCTGGAAGGAACCAAAAAGAGGAACAATTTGAAAATAGCGATGGAAAAGCGCTGAATCAATAGGAACTGAAGAGCGGCCGGTCCGTCGATGTTTGTATTTGCCGATTGCGCGTTCGGTTTGCACTATTTGTTTTTCGGTCACACTCGAGTTTTTTCGCTTTCAAACGCTTTTTCGATGTTTCTCAAAACAATCTGAGAAGCATCGCAGGTTGAAGACGAGCCGGCAGGATTTAACAAACCTGGAATGTTGCGCTTTGTCTATTTTTTTGTGTTTTAGCAACTACAATAAGCATTTCAATGCCACACGTGACTGTTTACGACATCAGAACCTTTACTAAATGAGTAAAATCACATGTTTGCATTGGTGGTTGTACAAGATTTTAGTAAAGAAGTGAAAATTCATCGGATTCTTTGATCTTTGTTAGATACCTAGATAGAAGTCGGTATGAGAGGAATCGTAGAGCTACTGTATCGTAGAGTCGTACAGTACTGTATCATTGGAGCTTCCTTCAGTGCACAAAGCGAAATGGTTGGCTGTGTTCTTGTTGTCCGTTGCCGCCTAACACCAGTAAAAGCAGATGAAAGCAAATTTCGGACTCAACTTGTACAGCAACTTTGACTAGCAAAAACGGGTATGGGAAGCAAGAAAGCAACGAGAAACCAGATTGGAATTGGCAAGATCAGGCAGAAATACGCTGTGCTTGCTCCACAGACAGTCAAAATAGGATTTCGCTCCGAATTTACGGATTTAACGGAAGCCGCAAAGTGGCATTTCACGTTATAACATCAGCGGTGCGTTTACGTTAGGTCGAATGTGAGTTTTTAGCGACATTAGGCGCTGTCAATTGTCGCTAGTGAACGGTGTGCATCGGAAGCAGTACAGTCGAAAAGCGCCTGCTTCGAGAAACCGATCTTTGAATCTTTGAGTGAAATCCGCCAGTAAAAACTTCAAGAGGGCGCTGTGCTGTGCCATGTAGAGAGCACGCGCCTAATCTAACGGAGCGGTGCGTCATTGGGAGCGTCTTACGCTAAAGCGAGCGTTAGTTGCTGGCCGAAAATTTGATGAAAACCCGTTTTTTGTTCTTCTTAATTCTATTAACCGCAAACCTTCAATTGCAGAAACAATTCTGCAATCGCCTGTCATCAAACTGTCATATTCAGCGCCGAGATGTCAGTCACATCACTACAATGAGGTGCCAAAGCGTTCTTCGCTCGATGAAACGATGCTCACCGGTCACCTCCTGAAAGTTCACTCGCTCGCCTGCTATCAGGCGAGTAAATAAGGAAACGCCGATCTTATCGGCTCGCCTTCCACGGCCTTCCACACACAACACGCATACAAAACAACCCCTCGACCGCCGGTGGCAGACTCCTCCTCGACACCTCGAACGACCGCCGATAACCCGTCGTCAGTCGCCATCGAACCATGCTGCTGCTGCTGCTGCGTTCTTCGCTCGCATGCGCGCTCCTCGCCAGCGTCGTCCTCTCCTCAATCCCGAAATTCCACGGCCGGCGAAGGTCGGGAATCTCGTGGAACTCGGACGAGTTTGACGATGAATTCGAGTTGCGCGGAGGCGCGAACGAAGGAAAAGGAAAGATTTGGGCGCTGCTGGTCGCCGGCTCCAACGGGTGGTACAACTACCGCCACCAGGTGAGCGCTTTTCTGACGCTGTGTGTGTGGTCCTACAGCTCATTTCAGGCGGACATCTGCCACTCCTACCATGTTCTCCTCAATCACGGAATTCATCCGGACAACATAATCACCATGATGTACGACGACATCGCAAACAACAGCGAGTAAGTGCGCGCTTATCTGTTGGCGATCATATGATCGACTGACGGCGCACCGAGTGACACGCTGACGCTGAGCGCTTTTCGTCTAGGAATCGCTTCCCCGGTCAACTCTTCAACGCGCCCAACGGCGGCGATGTCTACAAAGGAGTGAAGATCGACTACAAAGGAAGGGACGTCAGTCCGTCCAACTTTCTCGCCGTTCTGCAGGGCAAGAAGGACAAAGTGAAGGGCGGCAATGGACGCGTCATCGACAGCACCGCAAACGACAAAATCTTTGTTTTCTTCTCCGATCACGGTGCAGTCGGCCTGATCGCCTTCCCCACGCAGATGCTCACCGTGAAGCAGCTGAATGACGCGCTGAAGGAGATGCACTCGAAGCAGCGATACAAGGAGCTCACGTTCTATCTCGAAGCGTGTGAGAGCGGATCGATGTTCGAGAATATCCTCAAGGAGGACATTGACGGTGCGTTGTGCGGCGCCTCGAATTGTCTGATTCGCTCTGATTTTCAGTCTACGCAATCACCGGCGGCAAACGCGCACGAGAGCTCGTGGGGATGTTTCTGCGATAACGATATGGAGCTGCCGTGTTTGGGAGATCAATTCTCCGTCAATTGGATGACCGACTCGGATAATGTGAGCGCTTTTGAGCAGTTTGCGCGCGCTGGAACTCTTAGCGCGATCAGCAAATTGATTCAGAGAGCCGGAAAATCCCAGTTCGCTGGCGCAAACAGCGAGCAAAATCGCGATCTGTTGACAATTCGATGCAATTTTGTCAAAGATTGCCGCTAGCAGAGAGTTTTTCGGTATTTTGAGCAATTCTGCTGCTTGCCGCGTGCTCCCCGACGTTGATTCAATTGTTAAATTACATTTTCTGCCTTTTTTCAGAAAAGCGACCTGGATGACGAAACGCTCAACGATCAATTCAACGTCGTGAAGCGCCTAACCGACAAGAGCCACGTCATGCACTACGGCGACATGGAAATCGCGAGCGAAACGGTCTCCGAGTTCCAGGGACACGAGAAGGCGCCACTTCCGCTCATCGAAGAGCTTCCGAGCCGGAGAAGTCGTTGTGGCCGGTACGCGAGATTCCGCTTCTCATGCTGCGTCAGCAGATCGATCGATCGAACGACGAGGGAGAGAAGGAGCGCATCGCGAAGAAGATCCACATGATCCACCAGAAGCGCCACTACTTGGACGGCCGCATCGAGGACGTCGTCAAAGCGCTCATTCATGATCCGAATCACCAACGCCGCGTTCTCAAGCAGCATCCGAAGCACGGCGTCACGCAGATGGATTGTCATCACGACGTCGTCAACGCTTTCCACCGCGTCTGCTTCAACTTCAATGAGGTCTGTTTGTAGTGATGCGCACCGCTTCTAAAGCAGTCATTTCAGAATCCGTACGCACTGAAGTACGTCTACGTGCTCGCGAATCTCTGTGAAGACCGAATCGCCGTCGGTCGCATCGTCGACGCTTTCATGGAGGAGTGCGCAGATAACGACGTTAGCGGAATCGAGTAATTCGCACGTCTTCTTTGTATTTATGAGCATTCATTTTGAACCCATTAAATATTTTCACAAGTCGGAATAGGGTCGGCTGATGGAGAGAGGCCTACAATTGGCGCCAAACTTAGCGACTTCGACTTCCTAAACCGAAAAGCAGGAAACGTCTGCGAAATGCGAAAGCAAAGCTGCGACCAGCGGCGACAATTCTAGCAGGATTGGGCAGTGTTCGCGTTGCTACTGTGTGCAGCTGTCGCTCGTTCCTAAAACAGCGCACAAACGAAGACAAACCACAAGCAAATAACAATGTTGTTCTAGAATGACAAACAAAAGAAAAGGTAAGCAACAGAAACGTCAATCGTAACAGTCGATATCGTCGTCGGAACCATAGTAGTCATGGGTATTCTCGTCTTCATACCAATCTTCTTCTTCCCCTGACCACTTTTGTAATCGCTCTTTACATATGTGACCGTTGACACATAAAGACCATTTTCCGCATTTTTGTCCACAAATTTCTTGAGCTCTTCAAGTTTCCCTTCGTCCAGCATCGCGCTAACCAAGTCTTTGAACAACGACGTAGACAATTTGTAGCAATCGGCGAGGATCACTTTCCGTTCAAATGAAACTTCCTTTACATCACATTTAAGAAATTCCTCGCATAGATTCTTTACTTGTTCACATTGGAAGTAGTCGGCCATTTTGAGGAGCGACTCAACCGAATCTCCTGAAACCAAACACGTTAAGTGTCACATAGGCGAAACTTGCCGTGAATGGCAACGTCGAGTTCGTATATGATAGCAACAAAATGAAGAAAAACATTCAGCTCGATCTCCTTTAATTCGTACTTGCCGGTGCACTTCTCCAAGAATTCGCTATTGAAGAAAGCGTTGAAGAATGGCGATTTCGCAGTGAGCTTCTGAAAATTCCTTGAAAATCATGAAGTGATGCGTAACTTCCAACCGATTTAGAGAGCCAGAGTCTCTCTCCGTCGACGTCGACTGGAGCTGCATCGGCCGCGGATTCAATCATCCGGTTGTTGGGATCGGAGAGTTCGATCAAGTTTCTATCAGGATCTAAGGGGACCTCGGGGTCGTCCGCAAATGTACTATAGTTCCTTATGAATCCCAATTCCAAGTCAAAAACTCCTCCGCATCAGTGAACACATATGGTCCCCAATCTCCCGAAGAATCAAATTCACTCATCGTACTACGGAAATCGAACGCATCCAACAACTAATAACAATAAGTAGCATGGATTTAGAGAAGTAAAAAGTAAATAAACTCACAATATGCCGATTACGCCAACTGTTACCAATCCGTACTGTTCCATAGAGGCGTCCCCGACTCCAAATGGTAGTTTTCTTCGCGCCAATGAGAGCACAATGGAGTGAGATGTTTCGAAGACGAAATTCGGAGAGACAATCAAAGTACTGACCACTGAATGACCTGAACACACGGTTTACATCTCAGCTGGTCGCAGTTGTATTTACCATTCACATCGATCACGTTCCACCTTCTCCGACGTGAAATCAACCCATTCCTTACTTCCAGAGTGCGCGAGCTTCAAATGAATCGTTGCAGACAGACATGTTTGATCTGCAATCGAGTTATGTAGCACACAAAAATAAATTAAAATAACGCGAAAAGTGGAAGAAACAATCCGCAGTTGGCGCTAAATGTGCGCTGCCAAATCACTGCGCAAGGCAGAAAATACAAAGTCAAAATCGTGAGCATGACCGTCCGCGGTGAGACCAGTGAAAATTGTATCTCTCCAAAAGACTGAATTGGGCGCGATTGTTATTTCTCTTCCTTGTACTTCGCATTTGGAAGTAAACGAAGCAGGTGAGTGTTTGGCATCGACAGCTGACGAGAAATCCATTTTCGGCAATTTATTCTGTTGTTCGATTCGCAACGAGGCGTTGAACAAGGTTACAATGTTAGATTTTGCATTTGTTAACTGCTTGAGGACTGCTTTAAATACCACACGCGACGCACTCTTTTTATTCCCAGACAGTTCGGTAACAGACAGTTCCAACCCAGACAGTTCGGAAACAGAAACAGAATATTGCGTCTAGACCGCTTGACCGAACTACCTGTAACAAATGGTGCGTTTTCATTATTTTTCTACTTTTGAAAATCGTAAGCAACGTGTCTAGACTTGCTATTATGACTACAAAAGTCCGTATTTGGTTCAAACGCCCTCCTTTCAGCAAACAAACCCCCGTAGCAGCCGTTTTTATTTGGTCAACATAGACTCATCGGCGCATCAATCGAACGCGCGCGCTCGCTGACTCACAGCCCGAAATTGAGATTCGCTCTCCGAAGATGACTAATTTTGATTCAAAATGGCTGCGGCGTTCTCTCCCAGCCGGCTTATTCCAGTCTGTCCGAGTTGTCGCAACGCATATGACTGCTACCGTAGTCCCTATGCGCTTCCCTGTGGTCACACGTTCTGCGCTGAGTGTCTCCGAACGCAGCCGAAGAAGCGCTGTCTGCGTTGCGGCCTGAAATACCGGAATTTCAGCTTGAATGTTGCTTTGAAGGGTAAGTCGCGTGTTTTAGGCTTTAATTAGGTTACGGTAGTTTAGGAATGATAGAGAATCTACAATATCTGGATGAATTACAAGCCGAAAAGTCGAAGCGATGCGAAGAATGCGATACGAGAGTGTTTTTGAGGTTTGTCCGAGCGTGCCTAACATGTCAGGAGGGAATTAAGAAGATCGTTCAGCATGATTTACTGGTAAGCTACCGTAATAGTTCAGAAAATGTGAATTTTCAGTTTAGCAATGCCATATTTGCCTAGAATGCTGTGTTAATCGCCATAATGGTCACGATGTGGTCCCGATTTCGAGTTTTTCAAGCAGGAAATCGTCTTCAGGTAAGCATAAAGTTAAAATCTACGTGGGTGGTCTTAATTTCCGCCTTTTTAGACGTCAAATACCGCGACCAACCGCGAATCCCTCAATCGCCTCGTTTCTACTCTACCGTAATCGACCTCTCAGCCGACGCGCGCTCACTTCCAAGTCCCGTGAGCGTCCAGAACGACGCGTATTTCTCGGCGTCGATGGCGCCTTCCACTTCGTCGCACTACGTGAACATCTGCGAAGAGCGCGGAACAACGAGGTGTCACAATTAGATTCTCGCGCCTCTTATCACGTGCAACACACGCACCGGTTTACGACCACCGCGACGTCGACGTCGATTTTTGGATTGAATTTCGTTATCGCTAAACCCATTGTTTGTCCTTTAGCGGAGATCATAAACCGCGTTTTCGCGCGCTCCCTCGACGGTAGCGGCGGCATTGTGTTTGAGTCCTGTTTCTTATCGTGTAGAGGAGCAGAGCATTGATTAGGCGGCACAGAGGTAATAGGACGAGTGCACCTCACAGCGCTCCTCTGAAAGCGACACTTTACGACGCGCGGCGGAAGTTTACAAAGCGGCGAATTGAGTTATTTACGTCAGCGTCAGATGGCGGCGTCGGAGGCGACCGCGGTGTGCGTGTGATAACGGGGAAGCGGGTCGACCCGGAAAGACGACGACGACGCGCTGACGATCACCTTTTGAGCCAATTAGTGAAAATTGTGTTCTTGCGATTGATTGCGGCGGCGCCGCCGCGATCGCCGCCGCCGCAGCCGCCAACCTGTCTTCTTCCCCATGTTTTCATTTTCATTCTTGTAGATGTGAGGAGGAGAGACAAGATGGACATGTTCGCTCTGTACACGCTCTTCATTTTGGTCTCTATTCTCGTGGTTACTGTGCGGAAGCGATTCGCCGCCGCTTCGAGAGCGGAGGAGGATGAGGCGGACGAGGCGGTGCTCCCTGCGGGGATTTGGAGTCAAAATCAGAAGAGGTAAGTGTGCGAGGGTTCTTGAGGGTTTAGACTGCGACGGTTTGGGCTTTACTTAGGCCTGGGTGTCGTTTAGGTCAGCTCGATCATTCCACCACTGTCGGAATAGCCATATGAAGTCATTTAGGGCAGTCAGCGCGTTAATAGAGGTAACCCTAGCGTAGATTTGCTGTTCTATAATCATAGCTTCAAACAAGATTGACTTATCGCCATTCTTGGAGACGTCATACTAACTGACTGTAAGACTGTACTTGCTGCTTTTGACCTATGACGCCCGGTTTCTTTATTAAATATGGGCGCTCGTATCTCGTTAGCACGTTCGAATCACCACATTTCTGTCTCAAAACCACTGTACACTGCTTAATCCGGTCAAAACACCATGTTTTTTTGCCATTTCTAGTCAGCTAACACACAATGTCACCAACGCTATAACAAATGTCGACCAGACCAGCGCAATGACTTGATTTTGTTTTTTACACTCCCCAAAACCCGTTCCCCTCCCAATTCTGGCTTTCTATTCACATTGTAGCGTAACAGTACCGTAATCCTCTCTCTTCAGGCGAAGCTATCAACGCCAATCAACCGAATTCGAAAATCTGCGTTCCATGTCGATTGAAGAGTTGGCCTCTATGAATCGACGTCACATGCTCGTCACCGACAGATATTGGCGCGAGATCTTCAGGCGATTCAACAGCGATCTGCCGCCCGACAATGTCAACCTCAACATGCTGAGCAGTCGCAATGCGCTGACCGTTCTGCAGGAGGTGCTGCCGCGAGGAGGTCTCCATGCCGCGGAGCATTTTATAATCAACGGAACTAGCGTGCGAGCGAATTCCGAGCTTCACTGCGAGGTGCTCAAGTATTTGAGGAAACGATACGCGAGCTGCTCCGACTACCAACTCGAGTGAGATTGCTTTGACTGTGAGAGTGATTTGATGATGTTTTTGGATTTAGAGTCGATGTGGACAACGATTCCGTGACACTTATGCATACGAAATAGTGGATTACTGTATTTTATGCGCGTTTTGTACATAAATTATTGCAATAGAACAGCGCCACGTTGTCGCAACACATCGCTGATCACCTGGAAGCGCTCAAAGCGAACGACCCGATTAAATTTAATCATATGTACATGAAATGACAAGTTAGAAGTGAAGCGCACCCTTAAAAGCAGCAGTCATATCACAGTGAAAAGGTCCTCCTCAAAAACTGCCTCAATCAGCAACACCATCCCTGGTCCGTCTCGAGTTGCGCGGCTTCACCCGATTTCAACAGAAGGCGCTCCTCCTTCTGTCTTCTCTCGCTGTCGGTCTGCACGTGCATCGGCTTGCTCTGGTGCAGCTTGTGCACGAGCGTCAAGAAAATCGACTCCACGTGATCGGCTTCTGAGTCGGCCAACGCGGACGTCTCAAAGAGCGCCATGTCGTTCTGGTCTGCGAACACCTGAAATGCGTTGATTTGAGGAGCTCAAAGAGCTGAAAACTACCTGAGCGTAGTCGGTTTTCACGCGATTCTCCGCCACCAAGTCGCACTTGTTGCCGATGAGGATGTGAGGCACGTCAGCGCTGACCGATACGGAGTACTTGCGACATTCGTTGATCCACGCGGTTAGCGATCTGAAGCTCTGCGGATTGGTGACGTCGTAGACGAAGACAACTGCGTTAACGCCTGAAAAGCGAGAATTTAGATGAGAAATATAGACTCAATTACCTCGATAATAGTGGCTGGTGATCGATTGACGATAACGTTCCTGACCGGCCGTGTCCCAGAGCTGAATGCGAAGAAGCTCTTTATCGATGACAACGGAGCGCTCGCGGAAGTCAACACCAATAGTCGCTTCAGTTTGCGCCGGAAAGCGACCGTTGCAGAAGCGGAAGGACACTGCAAAGAGAAGATGTTCAGAATGTCAATTTTGAAGTTCGAAAAGCAAA
The DNA here is from genome assembly GCA_007213375.1 of Steinernema feltiae. Classification (NCBI taxonomy): domain Eukaryota; kingdom Metazoa; phylum Nematoda; class Chromadorea; order Rhabditida; family Steinernematidae; genus Steinernema; species Steinernema feltiae. Next base: position 14,857 of record MQUG01003226.1, read on the forward strand.
GATTTCACACCAATTATCAAGAAGCAAAGCAACAGTAATACTTACGGCACGTTTTCCCGACTCCCGCGTCGCCAATGATGATTACCTGAAGCCAATTATTGAAAAAAGATGCGAAAAGGAAAGCAAAATGACCTTGAACACACGTTTAGAATTGTACGTTCCATGCAGATTCGAAACGGGATTAACGGAAACGGGTTTGACGGTCGACATTGGCTTCGGAACGGTCACAGCAGGTGGTGGCGCATTCTGGGAAGGATACGGAACGTGTTTCGGTGTTGAGGATTCGGAAGACGAAGCAGAAGAGTGCGCTGTTGGAGCTGCGGCTGCCGTTGGCGCGATCACCGTGGGCCTCGTGCTCATCACCGGAGGAGGAATAATGGGAATGTGGGTGGTCGTGGCGACCGGCGTCGAGTGGATCGGAGCGCTCATCGTCTTCTCAGATTAGGCGATTCTCCCGAATTCCGATGCAAATCGCAACTGAAGCGACGTGGCACAGTACGCTTTGTGTAGCGTTTAGGCATGTCGTGTCAAGACCCAATGTTGCTCCACCTTCCGCACCTCTTATCAGCTTAAATAGCGGAACATCGGCACTATCGGCAAAAATGCTGATGGGACAATTTAGAAGCTCATTGTGATAATATCAAGCCAACGCGGATCCAAGTAACGGTCAGTGCCAAGTGGAGTACATATTTATTCAGTGCAATCGATCTCGGAGATTGGTTCGATCGGATAAATGACTTGAATCGCCTGCGAGAACGCGCTCAAAGTGATCCGTCGAGTTCGCATCGCTTTTGAAAGCACTGATCGTGCACTGACCAGGGTAGAAATACCTCCCGGTGAGCACGATATGCGCGGCGGCAATCGGAGATCCATGTGAGACGATGAGGAGATTTCCGTTCAGTTTGCTCAGAAGCTCTTCGAGGGTTTTCTTGATTCGCGGAGTGCAGTCATCTTCGGGAGGCTGGGCTTGATGGAGAGCGGGAGAGTAGCTGAGATCGATGAGTGGAAAGAGCTCCCTGAAATCGGGTTGTTTTTAGCTCTAAACCCCATAATTCAACCAACTTTGCTTTGCGTAGAGGTAGATATCCAGCCGGGTACTGACAGACGTCCATCTGCTCGCCGAAGCCAGGCTCAACGAGCATCGGGAGCGCTCGCGCGTGAGCGGAACGTTCCTTTAGGATCTCGTTGGTTGTCTGGAGGCATCGGAGAAACGGAGAGGTGATGACGTAGTCGATCGGCTCGTTCGCGAGACGAACGCCGCATTCACGCGCTTGATTTAGACCGCGAGACCTGAAAAAGACCAAAAAATGACAAGAATATCAGAGTTGTCTAGACTCACGTGAGTGGTGGATCATCCCAGGCACCTCGCGGAGCGTTCTTGCGCCACTCCTGATCCACATTGTCGACGCGTTCACCGTGCCGGACGATCCAAACGGAACGCGAAGTGTTTGCGGAGTTTATGAGTTGAACCATCGGAGAATGAAAAGTGCGATCGATGGAGTGGTCGGCGAATGCAAAGAACGTCGCACGTGCAAAGTGCGAGCAAACGAGCGATCGCAGCTGAGCAGAGATCGGTGCGGCCGGTCCAGTCAGTTGGGAGAAGGAGGAATGAAGCTGGAGAGGAGGAGTCAGACGAACGAAATCAAAGTGCAAAGGACGTCTGTCGATCGGAGGATTTCGATGACAAAACAACTCGTGAGAATTCAGCGAAAGAAATGAAAACAAATTCATCAAACTGGCACGACAGGAAACGTTTCAGTGTTGTAGCTGACGCGTTGCGCTCAATTTCCAGTTGCGGCATGTGAATAAATATATTTAAGTTATAAAAATTACAAGTAATGAACAAAAACTCGAATTGGCGACTCAATTTCACTTCGGAGACCGGCAATGAAGCTCTGGAGCTCTTGGGCAGCTTCTACTAGCTTCGTCTCGCATACTAGGAGTCGCTCAAGTTTCTTAAAGTCTTGGACCACCTTCACGTCATCCACAGATTCGATCTTTGTCCTGGCTAGTGACAGGAATGTCAAATTCGGCAGTTTTAGACCGGCAGAAAGTGAGGCAATGGGGTTATCGTCGAGATTCAGTCGATCAAGGGCTGAAATCGCCTGGAATTGCTTCAACTCTGTGATTCCGCAGTAGGAGAGGTCGATGTCAGCAACCAGGCCTCCTAGAGGTTTCAGAATTGATATACTAAACTCACAAGTTGAATATTCAATGGATCAAAGGCGTTCTTACTCTGTGATACCGTAATTCCTCAACCGCAGATCATCCCTTCCGTCCAAAATCGCCTCCAATTGTGTCTTCTCCGTGTCGACGACGTGCTTATCGACCAGAAGCGCCTTGCGGATCGACAAGCCGCTAGCCTTGCTCAAATACACGTTTTTGCGCATTGGGTCTAGCTCCGCCATCCTTTTGTAATTCGCCATAATCGTATCGTAAGATTCGAGCGATTTCCCAATTTTTAGAAGGCACAAAGTCTTGAAATAGAGCGGCCAGAGGCAATCGGGCTCAAGCTCCACGAGCTGATCACATTCCTCCATGAACTGACGGAAAGAGGACTCCGCGGCACTGGATTTGATCGAGGCATCCGAGAAACACTAAAACTTTTCATATAATTTATTCTTCCCAACTACAGTACCTTGCGAATCGCTTCCTTGTTGACATAACGGCCTTCCTCGCTGATAACCTCACCAGTTGAACGAATTTTAAGCTCAGAAACTGCAGAAAGAGACCAGTTCGAAGTCATCTGGTACTGAGGGTTTCCAGAGATCGCAGCTGAAGCCTAAGAAATCAAATTGTGCTCAATTACCGTAAATTCCAAGACTTACAGGGTAGATCAACGCTGAGTCTGCGATTTCGACGTATTTGCGGATATCCTTGACTGAAATGGGACGTGAAAACGCGATCGCTTTGGTCGTGGCGGAAAGTAGCACAATTTCGTCGCTTTCTAAACTAGTAAGTCCTGCGAAACGGTATTCCGCGGAAATCTTACGATCGTTGGTACTCGCCTGCTCAAGTAACCACATGGAATAAACCCAGGGACTCTGATCCTTTGGCTCAGTAAACGCGCTGCCCTTCACGAGCTCGATTTCGGCGTCCAGCGCTGCGACGCTGATCTCCATCGCTCCTTCGGGATCGGGCTGTACGTTCGGCAGCTCGGTCGCACGGTAGTGATAGGCAGAGTAGTTTGTGATGTCCTGTTGAAGGCGCGTCCGCGAGAATGCAACCGCTTTCTGAGCTCCAAGGTTGGCGAACTTCGCTACCGATCGTAAATGATCCCACGCGTGAAAGTTTCTCGTGTCGGCACACAGCGCCTTGTCGCAATTGTCAATTTCGTTGTCCACATCAGGGGTAGGATGGTGCTGGAATGCCCAGAAGCGGTGGAACCATGCGCAGTAGGATTTCGCGTCTTTCTGCAATCGGGATTGGAAATTAAAAGGATTAATTAAAGCAACTGAACCGTAAAAGTGTCAGCAAAAAGGCCAAAACCAGACAGAAACTACTGTAAAGCGGTGATCATCACACCATCGCATGTCTGTGATCACACTGCGATAACAGACAAAATGATGGATTAAGCGACGGTTTCAGACACTAGTCAGGGCCGAATACTCACCATGATAGCTTCGGCGGACAAGGTCAACTCTTCCTCGCAAATATTCTTGACCTTCTCCTTCGTTTCCTCTTCGCTTTCGCCTTCAGTTTGCTGAAACAATCTTCTAATGACCATTTGCAGTTCGAATTCTACCTTCATCCTCATCAACAGCGCATCACGGCGAAAATTCCATAAACTCTGAATATTCGGGCTCTTCGTCAAGACCAGGGCAGTATCACGCATAAATTCTTGATCGAAGTTCTCTAAAATGGTCCTGAACGATCGGAAATACAGAACAGGACTCACTTGAAGCGATTTTCTCGTTTATCCTGGTGGATAACCCCACAAATATCTTCATTTTCTTCGCGTTCGCGACTTTGAGCGCCGCCTGCTCCTCTTCGGTCGTCGGAACTTTCTTGACGAAGTGGCTCATTGCTCTGAAATGAAGAAAACGAACTAGAAACGGCGGCACACATGGTATTGCAAACAGTTGGCTTGCGAAACGACGCGAATTGTGAACGAATGGAGAAATCGATTTCGTTTGCTCCAAGGAGTCATTGAAAACAAATAAATTCTGTTACTGTATCACTTACACCTGCATTACGGCAGCAATCGCCCGCTGTTTTCCAACGTAAAACCCATAATTCGTTCAGTCGCCGAATCACGTTCACGACTTGAGAATCCTCCAAAATCAACCTGTCATAAGACAGTTGAGAGATCTGACGATTCTCAATCCCTTCACAACAAACTTGTTCGACAGAACGGCAACATTCGCAAAATTCTGTTGCAATTCTCAAGTTTTGGCGAGATGGTAATCCCAAACAAGCGAAAACCAAATATAAACAAGCAAATACGGCGGTTTTGGTATCAAAATGCGCTAAATCAAGTGATCTGTGTAACGCAAGCATCGAAATGGAGCAACGAAACGATTAAACGCCAATAGAGCAAACGATCAAACGTCAACACAGCGCACGCTACATTCTAAACAACTACAGTAATGTGTGACATTTAAATCAGGATCGATTCAGACGATTCATTTCATTGTTACTTGCGCAAGCTTCGAAATCAACAAGGGGGCTCTTCCATTCGTTTAAATCTGATCGTGGTGAATCGCCTGACACCAAACATGTCATGAAAATTTGTGAAGCATGCAAAATTAGGCCAAAATAAGGAGAAAAAGCCGTGAGCAACGAAAATACGCGCGCAAACTTCACAAATCGAAGAAGAACACATTTTGAGCCATAAATGGAGCTTCCGCGCCACGTGTTTTCGCCACGCCCGAATGTTTGATGATTACAGGCCTGTTTACGTCGACGTCGACGGTGGCGAGAGAAGGAAAACAGCTGCACGGAGCAGCAACAGCAACTGTCGGTCGTTTACCGCGTGTGCGTCCTCTGTAAAGCAGTGCGTGCAAACAAGTGCGAATCAATGTGCTCCACGCGGTATTTTGCAGTGGTGACGGTGCTAGTCGCCGTCTCCTCTTTCTACCTGTACAACGCCTTCGTTCAGCGTCATCTGTTGCCAGTGCGCACCGTCAACGAGCTCCAGCCTCAGTATGAGTACATCATCGGTGAGTTGTTGACCGGTTTTTTTGTTATTGTTGTTGTTTGTTTGGCGCCTGTTGTGATGTCCCATGCTTGCTCATTTGAGTCAGTTTGATTTTCTAAAGCGCTGATCGGCTTGATTGTGGAGGTAACAGCAAGCAAATTGAAGACGTAAACAAACGTGACGCGATTGTTCTTTACCCTAGTTGGTCACACACCACACTAGAGCAGGTATTTATGCGGCTTGTGACATCGCTGCGACGCAGGGGCTATATTTGTGAGCATTTTGGCGAACCTGTAATCAAATGATGATCAGCGAGAACAAGTGAATGCTGCCTGGCATTTGTGCTGAGGGTACTGAAGACTATTTACACTGGTGATGAAGGCGAGCACGTGACATTTTTATTACTGTGTTGATGCATACCAAAGCAGATTGTTTTCATATGATTCCTTTGGCGAACCGTAATTCCTTTGCAATTTGCATTGCTTAGCTCGTGGTTGACCGAGGGATGTCGTCAGGAACGGAAGGGTTGATTGATGCTCGGTGACGTACTTGACTGGCCTTTGAAGAGCAAAACGATGACGTCACCAAGCATTCATCTCGTAAATATTAGTACACTGCACGCTTCCCCTCTCAATCTCAATCGTGCAAAATCACCATTTGGGCGTATTTTCAGTTGGTGGCGGAACAGCCGGCGCTGTGTTGGCTTCTCGCCTCTCCGAAGACCCGAAGAACTTTGTGCTCCTTCTGGAAGCGGGCGAACAGGCTCCGTTCTACGCGCACATACCCTTTGTCGCTCCGCTGATCCAAGATGGCTCGTACGACTGGAATTTCACACTGGAAAGACAACAGGATGCGCTGTACGGTTATCATGGACAGGTTGCGTTCGGTTTTGAGTGTAAAATCATAATTTGGTCATTTAGACTGAACAATGGCATTATGGAAAGATGCTGGGAGGCAGCAGCATGATGAGTCTCCTTCTGCACGAGTACCCGAATATTGACAAGTGGAACGAGTGGGCGGAGAAGAACGGCGTCTCGGATTTGTGGGCTTGGAGCAAGTTTAAGCCTTATTTTGAGAAAACGGAGCCCCATTCGGAGAATGCAGGTATCGAGAGTTGAATCTTGCGGAGCGTGTAATAAAAAGAGTTTAGAAGAATCGAAGATCGCTGTCCAGCAAACAGAGCTTCAATCAGTTAGTGGACAACTCAAGAAGATCTCGAAAGAAGCTGGATTTGCGTTCATCGAGGACTCGAATCAACAGCGGAAGGTCGGATTCACTCCTGTTTACAGCGCCGTGAAACCCGGAGGCTTCCGAAGCTCAGCGCTCGAGTACTTGAAGAAAGGAGTTGCCGATCGCTTCAATTTGCACATTGTCACCGGCGCCCAAGTCACAAAACTCAGTCTGAATCCGGATAACCAGGTTACCGGCGTGGATTACCTCTACAACGGCCGCTTGCAGCGTGTGCTGACAAATCGCGAAGTCATCCTCAGCGCGGGTGTCATAAATTCACCCAAACTGCTCCAACTCTCAGGAATTGGACCTGAAGAGGTGCTCAAAAAGCACGAAATTCCCGTTCGGGTCGATTTGCCCCAAGTGGGCGCGAATCTTGCTGGCGCTGTGGTCGGAGGTCTCCAGTTTGCCGTTCAGAAGGATTGCACTCGCGAGCACGAATTTATGATGGACGGATTCACGCCTAAGAAGCTCATCTCTAATATTCTCCACGTCGTCGAGTACATGACCAGCGGAAAAGGTCGTCTGGCATCTACTTGGTGGGATCTGATGGCGTTTCTCCCGTTCGGCGACTTGAAGACGTCTAAAAAGGCTGATTTTAAGGTCATGTTCATTCCCCAGGACATCACCCCGACTCTCAAGTTTTCGAACATCAAAGACAAGGTTTGGAAAGTTACACTATAACGCATTCTTAATCCAGAAATTTCAGTTTTACAGTAAACTGACGGAGAATCTGGGCGACGACTGTCCGCTCTTCATGAAACTCGCTCTTCTGGATTATCGTTCTACGGGAAAAGTGGAGATTACGTCCAATGACGCGCTGCAACAGCCCCTCATCGATCCGATGTTCCTTACTGCAAACGAGGACGTCGCCAACTTACTCAAGGCTCTTCATCAACTGAAAAAGCTACTAGATTTGCCTCAGTTTGGCGCTTTGAAGCTCCGCTTGGCAGAGAAACAGACCCACGATTGCAAGGGCGATGAGTGGTCTGATGAGTTCCTCGTCTGTATGATCAGAAACCGCTTTGGAACAAGAAGTCAAAGTCACACGTCTACGTGTCAGATAGGGAACAGCACGCAGAACGGCGTTGTCGATTCAGAGCTCAGGTTTGTTCATGGTCATGCGACATCTAACAAGCGAAAATTGTCGTCATTTTCAGAGTATTCGGAGTCTCCAATCTACGTGTGGTCGACGCCTCTGTTCTCCCGACCTGCATGGCCTCCGTTGGAGCCTTGCCTACTGTAATCATGCTCGCCGAGCGAGCTGCCGACATTATCAAACACACCTATGCTTAGCCACCGCTCCCATACCTCTGCCATTTACGGGATTGTATTTCACGCCTAATAATAAGTTATTTATCGAGGAATCTATTATTAGATTCTGATTTGTTGGTTATATCGTTGTAGAAGCATAAATTGTTCTCACTTGCGTGTAAACAGCGTCGCCTACCTCAACTTGGCCATCAGCGACGTCTACATCACAAAGAACTTCGAGCTTACGGCGCAGATCGCCTACTTCTTCAACCTCCTCGGAAAAGTTGTCGAGGAGACGACGCGATGGCGGAGCGTGACAAACTCGATCACGAGGTCACCGCTGAGATTGACGAGATGAAGTAGAAGTACTCCACTTCACAGCAAAAGGTCCAATTTTAGGACACGAAAAAGATGCAGCTAAGTACCGAGAACTCCTGATACAATAAGAGGCGTCGGCAGTGCGGTCGAAGTCCGTGTGAGGACTGTATTCAGCTATCCGGCGTTGACTGGTGTGATGAGCGGTGGATTCCCGATCTTCCTGCGTCACAAAATTCCATGCAAGAGTCATCAAATGTTGCCTGAGCCGTCACGTAGCACAGTGTCTCGTTTTGCATTGCTTCTTTTCTCAATTTCAGGAGATCAATTCTGCCTCGTTCGCCTCGCCACGTTGGAGCGGCCTTCTCGTTATTTTATGTTTGCGTTTGCGTTGTTAACCTTTTTTTTGTAAACGAATGAGGTTTGCGTCACCAGTTTATCCTCGCTGCGCGTGATGTGCAGCAAGAACGCCCGGTATCGACAAGCTCACTTGATCACTTGAACTAGATGCAGACAGATTGAGATTTATGCGCTCGATTTTTGGAAATTTTGACCGCTCTCCTGTTCCAGCACGTTCAAACGTCTGATTTGAGCTTTCACGTGCCATCAACGCGCAACGCACGATTGCTCGCTCATTGCGCATCAACCCAAACGAGGGTGGTATATTTATTTAGAATGAACGTTTTTAGTTGATTTATTGAACTGTTGTCGTATCGTCGGTAAATATCTTGTTTCCGCATTCTAGGAGGCATGTTTCATCCAAATTTCATTAATTTTTGCAGATCGCACCTGTGATGAAGTTTTTCGCGTTCTTCGTTGCTTTGATTGCTGCTGCTGTGGCACAGGAAGCCGTAAGTATCTCATTTCTTCTATGTTTTCTATAGATTATGTTGCTTGTTAGGATTATGGTGACGTTATCCCCATGGACTCTGCTTTTATACTAGCGTTAAAGTCCACTTTGAGCAAGTTTGCTGTGGAAGGAATGGAAATGGTCATGGAATACCGTCTCTACAACGTGGGCGATCGTGCAGCCCTTCATGTCACTTTTGATGACCGTCATTCGTTCCCCAACCAGTCTTTTGAAATTGTCAGTGGGTCCCTGCAAGCCAAATGGGAGAAGATCGCACCCAGGTCCGAGGTTGTCCACGTTGTTGTCGTCCGCCCTCTGGGATATGGAGAATACAACCACACCGCTGCCATTGTTACCTATTACCCAACAGATGAGGCCAAGGATGTTCGTATTGGATTCAGCAGTGCAGCGAAAGAAGGTAGGTAGATGGAGGATCGTGGACAATTTCAACCTTTTGTCTTAGGCTACATTTTCAGCCTGAAGGATTATGAGCGCCGGTTCAGCACCAAGTGCGCTGTATGGTCTATTGCTGCTCTCCTGTTTCTTCTTCCTAATGCTGTGATCTACTGCATGTGGCGCTCCATGGGCGCTCGTTACGGCGCTAACACTGTTTCCAAGAAGTCAAAGTAGACGGTTGTGCACCGTTCCATTTTCGTTAATTCCATTGTAACTTGTTGTATTTTTGTGTATGTCATATAATTCTATGTGCGCTATGTGTACAACGTCGCTGACACACACCTGTGGATGGACATCTCGGGTTATTCCGCACCTTGATCCTACGCTAGCCTTTACGTGCATTTCTTTTGTCTCGGCAATGTAGTGATGAAACCATAAGAAACGGCGTTGTGAATTTGCCGTCGATGCAGAGCAGCTTTGGCGCTCATGAAAACAAGACCTGTAACCATTTGACGACGGCGATTGCTCCGGCAGACCGCGCAACCAAGTTGTTTTACTGAATATGATCAGTTTGAGTGGCTGGTGGCGTAATAGTGGCAATTACAACTCGTTTTTTTTTATCATACCGCAGCCGAAAAGTCTCGTCAGCATCGCAATCTTCTCACGATATGGATGCGACCGTCGCCACAACGCATCGCTTCACCCTCATAAATCAACCATTTAGGCGTCCAGAGGTTTGTCAATTGCATCATCAACTCGCAACGATGTACGCTCAATCCGCCATGGAAGGATACGGTATGCCCGCCGCCGGCGCACAGAATGAGTTGACCGAGATTTGCTACGGCCTCCGCTCGCCGAACTTTGCCACGCGTGTCCAGGCCGTGAAGGACTTTGCGGCGCTCCTTCCGGCCGTCCTCGTCGAGGAAAACGCGTTCATCAAGGAGCTCGGGAAGTACGAGGGCGAGGACCTCGATCTCTACAACCACCTGTTCCGCGACCACGAGGTGCTCGTCCAGGCAGTCAAGGACACCGTCGCTTACCTGACCCTGGCCGTCAGCGACGTCTTCGTCACCAGGGACGTCGTCCGAATGGCGCAGATCGCCTACTTCTTCAACCTCGTCGGCCAAGTCGTCCAAAACGGTGAATCTGCTCAGAATCGCTATGAAGAGGTCCGCGACGAGCTCATGCATTCGTTGGACGAGGTCGATGATCTCAAGAGCGCGCTGCGCAACGAACGAGAGAATCGTCGATGCGTGGAAACCCAGATGGCGGAGGAGAGGAGGAAGATGGCGGCGCAGTTGACTCTCAGCGAGCAGATCAACTCCGTCTGCGTCCAGGAGATGAACGAAGAAAACGTAAAGTTGGCGAAGGAGGTCGAAGCGCTGCGGAAGGAAGTGGACACCAATCGCGATCATTTCCAAGGAGTGCTCGCCGAGAAGGTCGCTGTCCTCGACGACCTCTTCAAGCAGCGCCAAGAGCTGGAAACTCGGCTCGCGGATCAGGAAAAGGCGGCCGAATCGGAGAGCGCGATGCAGATGAAGATCATCGACGACCTCCGAAAGAAACTCGAATGCTCGCAGAAGACTTTCGACGAGTTGAGGGACGAGTGCGATCAGGTCTACGAGGAAATTGACCGCAATGAAAAGCTCGTTTGCGAACTGACCGCCACCATCAACGAGCTCGAGTGCCGCCGCTCCGAGATGGAATTACAGGCCAAAAACACCGAAAACAGGAACGCCGAGCTCGAATCGGAGGTCAGCGTGTTGAAGGCGGAGCTGGAGAAAGCTGTCAGGGCTTCCGAGAACCTCATTGAGCGCCCGAAGGACGTGCAGGAAGCTATAAAGCTTTTAAACTCGCTTGTCCACGCGCAGAAACATTGATTTGACGTTTGCGGGTGTTTTGTTAGATAATTCTCATAATAAATGTTGCATTTCCGTTCGTTTTTTCATTAATGCTAGTGGTAGTGACAACATGGCTGAGAAATGACGGGTTCCTCGTTCCTCGGTACTCTGACTGACTGAAAATGCCTCGCTTCATCCAAGACGCACAGAAATGAACTAATCAACTAATTAACTCCAAGTCGCATTATTGTCGTATGCCATATGCCATAGATGCTGCGCTGGAATGCTGCGGTTACTCGTTTATCGTTTTATTCACACGAATCGTCCCCGCTATTCTCAACATCGTCCTCCATCGAGTTGGCAACTTGTGATTTGATCGAATTGCTGCTGTTCAGCAACGCCTGTTGACGGCGCAGCCTCTCCAGCGCTTGACACCGACGATGATGCCTCACAGCGATGATGACAACGACCAGAACTAGCGCCAGGAAGAGAACGGAGGAAACGGAAATGATGACGATTTGTAGCGGACTCAGAACATTTACATCAGTTACGATTCTCTGCAATTTGGCCGCATTTTAGGCTCTGCACACCACCAGCTATGCGTTTACCTGATCGCGACCTTCCAGCGTCTTGTATCTGCGCGGATGCTGATCGAAGGTGACTCGCGGTCGCCAGATGGCCACCGTAATCTGCATGAGCCCCACGAGGTCGTCGAATTCTGGCGTGTTCGAACCTGAAAGTGGAAAACGATGACTCACAGGCAAGCGCGAAACAAAATACCAATGGAGAGCAGCATGGAACTGAAAATTCCACCAATCTGCGCCTTCCAATCGTCTCGCGGGTTACGGTAGATTTGGATTATGTTCACGCGACGCTTCCCGGGTTCTTCGCACGGTCGCGAGTGGTTAGATGACACCGTTATCGCCATATTCAAGGCGCCATAGCGCGCAGTGCGGTTTCGAAGCTAAAGTGAACAAAATGAGAGCTGAACAGCAGCAGGATCGCCTACCGTATCACATAAATCAGCAGAATCGACCACATCGACGTGAAATCCAACGTCGCCAACCTCGGAGACGTTGAAGAACGGAGTTAAGATGCATTCGAGCGCTTCAGCGATCGACGCGTCCTGCCGCGCGTAGATCAAAGTCAGATTGCGATTCTCCATCGGTCGCGAGAACCAGCGAACCTGAAAAGAGGCGAGTTTGATAATTACAGTAATGAACGGGGAAGCGTACGGTATCGCACGAAAGCATCGGTGAGGCCAGATCCGGCTTCAGAAGAACAAGAACGACAATCAACGTCAGCATGGGAGAAATCGCGCGAAACGACCGTTCCGCGCGCAGATCGAACATTGGAATGAAGGCGGCATCGATTCAGGGAGTGCGGCGCATCTGTAAACGTGGAATAAGTGGCCAACATAACTGGCTTGGTCCGCAACCAACGCGAGAACTCCCCGGAATATGGAAGAAAACCCCCGGAAATGCCGGAAAACTCGTGCCGAGACCCGATTGAACAGCACGAAGAGCATCGCAGCCGACAAGATGCGATGCGGTGGATTGCCAAAACATCGCTTCGCCCTCAAAAAGCGATCATTTAGGGTTGGAAAGCCCTGTCACTGGCATCATCAACTGCAGCAATGTTCGCTCAATCACCCATCGCGGGATACGGACTCCCCGGCGGCGCCAAGGACCCGCTGACCGAGATTCGCTACGGCCTCCGCTCGCCGAACTTCGCCACACGCGTCCAGGCCGTGAAGGACTTTGCGGCGCTCCTTCCCGCCGTCCTCGTCGAGGAGAACGCGTTCATCGAAGAGCTCGGCAAGTACGAGGGCGAGGACCTCGATCTCTGTGGCAACCAGGTGCTCATCGATGGCGTTAACGATGCGGTCGCCTACCTCAACTTGGCCGTCAACAACCTCTGCGTCACCAGCTTCACCAGGGACGTTGACCGGATGGCGCAGGTCGCCTACTTCTTCAACCTTCTGGGACAAGTCGTCGTTTACGCCGAGCCTCAATCTGAAGGCAACGCCAAGCTGTTGCAGGAGGTCGCGGAGTCGAAGGCGATCGTGGAGAAGCAGGAGGAGCGCAAGACACGTGTGGCGTTGGAAGACGAGTTCGGAATGCGACTGTTGGAGAACTCGCTCTTGAATCTGAACGCTGAGTTGCAGACGAAGGACGCGGAAATCGCCAAATTGAAGGAGAAGCTCGGCGAATACGAGGCCGCGGGCGTGGAGCGCGACGCGATGCGCCAACGCATCGAGGAATCGGATCTCGCCGCCTGGGAAGCGAACACGGAAGTGGCCGATCTCGAAGAGCAGGTCGAGCGCCTGCGACGCTCGTTGGACGCCGAGCGCGACGATTGCGATGACGTGGAAGCTGAGTTGGAGCGGGCGGAGAAGAGAATCGCGAAACTGGAGGAAGAACTTCTTTTGGAGAGAGATCAGCACGAAAAGCACATTTCTACCCTACAAGGCGCCGTTGACCAGCAAAACGCTTACATCCAGCAGCTGGAGGAGAATGCAGACGTTGCAGAGGAAGCTCAGAACGTTCTGGCCGACAAGGAGGAGGAACTCCGTGCTGAGCGCATGCAGCGCGATGTAGTGGAGTCGGGGCTGAACAGCCAGCTCGGAGACATGACAATGAAGGTCCTGAAGGGAAAGCAGATGGTCGGAGGTCTTCAGCAGGCGCTCCTCGAGGTGAGAGAGGAAGCCGAGAAGTGCAAGATGGACGTCTCCGATCTGCAGAAATTGGTCGAGAAGCAGAACGCTCGTCTTCAGACCTTCTACCTCCAGGAGGAAGCCCTGACGAGCCTCAAATCTGCTGTCGCCAGCAAAGACGAGTTGCTCCTGGAAGTGACCACCGAAGTCCAATCGCTGAAGACAAAACTTGAAGACGTTTCCAAAGATCACATTCGCGCTCCTCGCAGTCTAGCGGAAGCCCTCGAGCTAATTAAGCCATTCCACTGATCTCCACTGATCTGGCTGATCCTCATTTGTTAGGTTAATCTGTAATAAAGTGTGTTTTCCTTGTTTTCATTTCAAATGACAATTGGAAGAGCATCATCGTGTCGTCGATCTTATTAGCTCAAAATCATGATCGCAAGCGTTACCATTGTGCGAGACCGCTGAGACGAACGCAGAGGATTTTCGGGCCTAGACCTAATTTCAGGCTTCGTGTAACTCACGTTCATCGCAAAGCTAACCCCCTACTCACTCGCTACGTTAATTACCCATAAAATGGACATATTCGTCGACGACATTCGACATTTATACCCGTACAAGAACTACCGCACTATAATACCATATTACTGTCCAATAACTTTCGATATTCGAGAACGTAGTAATCCTGCTCGATCAACGGGTATTCCATCAAGGCGGTAGCCGTAAATTCTATTTTGAAGAGTGGAATGTGCCAGCGGACAAGTCTTCGGAGATCAGTTGGATCAAAGCCTTTCGTTGAGTCGGTAAAAACGCGATTAGCTCCTTTGAAGCTGGTTCCTAGTTCTGATCTGAATAAGGAGCTGATTAACTCAGCCCAGAGAGAACAATAAACGTACTTGTGTCTCGCAACACCTCCCCCAAGTCGAATTAGCCGAATAACCGACTCTGACTTCGAACCACCATACACTGCGACATTCCATTTTGAGAACGCGCCTCTCGGCAGCTCCGGGTTGTCTTTTAGTTTTAGTCTCCATCGCCTGCACGCTTCGGCTAGCTTCCGCTCGTTCTCACCCTTGTAGGCCTGACCACAGTGACCATGCTCGTAGTTGGATTCGTCGATGAAATGCCCCGCTTCGAGGCTGTCGTACAGATACTCCGGAGTCACAATCCATAATCCGCGAGCCAGAGCTGACAAGATTTTTTCGCTGCGTGTCACTGACGGCGTGATCAGATGGGTTGCCTTGCCATGGCCGTCCTGTGGGTCCATTTCACCGCCCAATTGCTCGATTATATCCATACAACGTTGTCTAATCTGCAAAAAGCACAAAGTGAACATCCGAGCTGTATTGCTACACTGCCGAGTGAACAAAAATGATATTTTTTGGACAAAAGTTCTAGTCTGCATACAGCAAACTTGATTTCCGGAGTCGACTGTTCCTGGTCTATCACAATGAAAAGTGAAAAACGGTCACTTACCCCATCATCCTTCGGCATGCAGGTCAAATAGAACACCCTGCGAGGCATCGTTATTTCCTCCTCCATTTGCATTGGGACTTCTTCGTCCACTTGCATCGAAGCTTCCTCTTCATTAACTGGCTCAGGTTCGTGTACCTCTGGACTGTTGTGGACACCGCTTTGAGCGCCCACAATGGCTACCGACTGCCTCTTTAAATCCTTTGTGCTGAGCGCTTGTCGTTGAGTCGCAAAATGCTCAGGATACGAGCAAACGGCTTCCAATTCAAAGCCTCGATCGTCCCATCCTACTAGCATCGACTGCGTTTGTGTCTCGGGATTACGCCTCGGCGTTTGAGTAACTATAACGGACAATAGAGTCATCGAGATCATGACGATTTACATTTTATACGTTTAGATGATTCGGGGCAATTCTTGAGTTTAGTGTCGCTGAAACGTTTCACTCTGTGCTTAACGTGGTTCTCTGCGTCTGTGTTTTCCTCTTCAAGGGAACGAGCTAAATGAGAAATTCGATAACTCCATACGTTTAAAAAACGTACGTTTAAGTGCAAGCAGTGAGCGAGCATTGGACAGCCTCTCGAACCGCATCAAAGCAGCGTCGATCGCATGCTTTCGATTGTCGCAAGTGTCAAGAAGTTCCTGACTATTCGGCGCATATTGAGTCAGTGGTGTGGCCTGAATCTGATATGCGTCAGATCGAGGAAGTGTTTCCTAAAAGCATCCCTAATAAAAATTAGTGATAGCACGAACGTGACTTGCCTGAGCTCGTACTGCGTTTTGATCGCGATTCTTTGCAGCGTCATTTATCAATTCCAATCTTGGATCACGCTCTTCCGCTTCATCATCCACGGCGCCGTGGTCATCGAAGCACAGGTCATTCAAGTCTTGGTCGATTTGTTCTTCGTTTTCTGACTCGACGGGTTGAGCTGCAGGTATGAAGCTTTCGTCTTCATCAACGATTCGCTGCGCTGCGACAGCGCTCTCATCCATAGCCTGTGCTGCAGGAATGTAGTTGTCATCGAACGATTGCGCTGCTTGAAACGAGACGAAATCGTTGTCCACATGCCCTTGTTCCATAGGCTGCAAGGCTTCGAATTGGTCGCATTGCTGCGCTGGAGTGATGTACTCCACATCCACGTGTTGGTCCTCGTCTTGATTCATCTGCTCCGGTGACGGGAGTTCTTCTTTCACAAGTTCACGAGCTACAGGAATGTCACAATTCGTCACCACAGGTGCGCCAGCAGGAATGACGGTTCGCATCCGCATCGGCTCGTACCTTTTGACAGCATCCACTTTCCTTCAACGTCTCATTAAGAACACCTCTGATTGGTTATGAACTCACTGAGCCCTCATGAAAGCCTGGTCCGTTCTCTTGTAACTCTTGAAAGGCTCGCTTTCAAACGGAAACCTATCTGCTGGTAGCAGCCTCTTATGAATGATACTTTCAGCCACCCATGCAGCATCTACTACAGGAATCCCATGTTTCTTGGCGAACTCGACTTTCCTTCCACCAACCGCAACAATTAGGTGAGTATTGCGCTTGCCTTTCGCTGTATCTCGCGAATTCAAATCATTTTGCACCCTAAAGTGTAGTTTGTTATTCCCAATCCTGTTACTACTTTAAAAATAACTTACAGGGCGCCGTAATCAGTCAAGATCTTTTTGAGCTCCGCATAAATGGCTGGATCGAACCCGGCGTAGGCGATAGCCACTACACACCCAGCAAAAAAGGTTCTTCGAACACCTACTGCGGAGATTGGCCTGAAGAGAGGGTTCTCACACGGGTCACAGAACTGCTCGTCGCTTAGGAGCTTGGTGAACCACGTCCAAGAGACTACTTCGAGCACACGTTCTTCTTTCGCGTCGACAAACTCGACATCGGTAAGGAGCTGTGAGCACATACAGTAATCTGCTATGCGATGGTCGTCGATTGGTACCAGAACGCCTAAAATTTAGAATTTTAAACAAGCTGAAAGCGGCATAATCCCTAACTCACCTCCGTTAGCCATAATCTGCTCTGGTAGTTTCTCTTCTTCGGCGTCGGCAAACAGAATGCGGAACGTTCTTCCCTGCAACAACGTTGATATTCTGAAACTCGCATCGCCGACAGTTTGATCAGACGCGTGCTCTCCAGCATCTTCTTCTGGTTCTGGCTTCACGAGGGCGAACAGCGGCTGCGGTTCGGCCACTGCTTCCTGTGGCTGTGGTCGTTGAATTACAAAGGTTGCAGGCGCTCGTTCACACTCAAGCTCTTCAAATACCGGAATTGGTTCCCGCTCTGGTTCGGGTTCAGGCGCTTGCATCGCTGGACAGGGTTCTGACGACTTCAGCATAGGTTCAGGAGCTGGCAAGATTCTATTCTGCGTGTACGCGTTCTCCTTCTCAGCTTCGGGAATTGATCCTTGTTTGATATTAGCCACAGGCAGCCTCAATTCAGCTCCAGTCTTGTCAGAAACAAAGGAACTCCGAGTTTTGTCGTTGTCGAACATTGGGTGCATGAATGGTGTTCTCGGAACGCGCATACGAAGCTGAGCGCATTCGAGAAGCCACTCAGGAGTAATCACCGGTACCATAGCAGAACGCTCTTTAACCTAAATACTCGTTTCATAGGACTTCTAAGTCGGTCGGTTATAGCGCTTACAGCTTGCAGAAGACCTTCTTCAACTGGATTTGGGCCCAAAACAATATGAGTAACGTTTGGTGAGTTTATATCCTTGATGAGGCGATGCGCAGCTCCCGTAATGTTCAACACACGCCGCCAGTCCCTCGTATTCTGATCGGCGATACCGCACAGGATGATTCCACAGCCTGCCAAGCAGTTGTTAAAGTTTCCAAGACCGGAAATATCCAGTTGTTCGATAGGATCAGGCCTAGTTGAGTAGCGCCGGTGCTTCTGAATCAAATTCTCTTTGTGCGAGTGCTCTGGAACGTTGTCTCTTCGAATAGTCGCCGAAGTGGCCGTCTCAGCGACTCGCGAAACTGCTGCGGCTGACAGAATTGATGCGTTGATGACAGTAAAGTCTGTTTTGTTAAAGTTTCTGACTTCACTAGCTCCAGGAATCGCGCTGATGTCGGGATCAGCTATTGGCTGTGCGGTCTCGGTTTGGGTACTGTTCAGGGGTCCTCGATCCACGAATCCAGGATAGAATTTGCGCTCGTCAAGACGATAACCCTAAAATTGTACTTGCAAGTTTCAAGCACATCGTGATTTCTACAGTATACCTGTCTGGCACTCTTGATAATCCACTTCGAAGTAACAATTTTGATCGTTCCCCACTGCTTGGCGCGTGCGGCCTTTGCTCCGGAGTCCTCATCGGTCACGAGATGAGTGCATCGATGCCGATTCATCTCTCCACTGAATTCACCTCCATGCGCCTCGATTAGTCGAACCATCTCCTTGCGCTTTTCGGCCGACATTCCAGATACGGTCATTCCCTAATGAACTGCGGTCACCCAAGTGAAAACTCGTTTTCTACTTACCAGATTCGCGAAAATCGGTGTCCTGAACTTCGCAATGACATCATCGAACGTCATGAGGACCGCGCAACGGTTTTCGTGTACCTGCCTCCACGCTTCGTCGATCCACGTCTTCCGTACGACCGGAACGTTGCCGCGGGTTGCTGCGATGTACTTTTCGCTGTCAGTGTTGCATTCATCGCTGATTAGATGTGTGATGTTGGCTGTGAAGTTGCCGGAGATCTTTCCGTGCATCCACTTGACTTTCTCTCCGATACGCTCCTAAAGTTCAGAGTGAGCAATACGAAAAGATTGTCCTATTCAGTGCATTTACCCTTTCACGAGCCTCGAGTCCAGTGCAGCATATCCGCGCTCCCACTAGTGTTTTCGAAAACACTGGATAATCGACCTTCGGAAGACGATCAATCTCGAGAATACACTGCATGACGATCGGAGTCCCGTACACGCGACATCCACGCTGCTTGAGGCACTCGAACGCGCGACCGCGAAACACCGAGAACACATAAATTGCGCCCCGGCGCTCCGCCTTCAAGCAACTCTCTTCGCTCATAAATCGCGGCTGCAGTTCCGCTTCGCTCAAGGCCCGGAACGTGTCAGCAGTGTCCATATGGTCTTCATCACTTGGTTCGGCATCGGTGGTGCTTCGCAAGTCGAAGACGAGAATTTCTGTTCGATCAGAGTCGGCTTGTTTGATCGCATGACTGCTGCTCATTTCGCATTCCACCTGGAAGGACAAAAAACGGATCTAACCAAACAGCGCGAAGTAAAGCGTTCGAACGCTAACCATTTTTACACGTGCACTAGTGTGAATTATTTGGGAAGTACATTCGTATCGTACAGAAGAGATAGGGAATACGACTAAAGTAAGCGCGACGCACATTTGTTTTTCAAAATTTGTAATTTCAAATTTTTTCGACACAACTTTTGGTCACCCTGTACGGCTGTTTGAGACAGATCTGACATGGAAACTAAATTCAATTTGAACAAATCGAGACAGTCTGCAAACAGTGTTGGCCAAGCGAATAAATTACCAAAAAACATCATTCGCACATTGATTACATCTCCCGCCGAGCGAGGCTCCCGCTACGAAACAGAATCAAAACATTTTTCGCCCATCAATTTGTTATCTGGCCACAAGATCTCAAAGCATAGGTAGTTCTGATTCACATTTTCCAAAACACAGAACAAGCGACAGATGGCAATCATTCTATGATTTACAACAAATAACTGGTGCCTATATATCAAAGGCAATCACGCTTCACCAGAGCAGTTTCACGTTGAACATTTCACGTTCCTTGTGGCGGGGGTGAGCAGAGCACTCGACGAGGAGACGGCCGTTCGTACGAATGAAACAGCGTTTCTGTCCTCTCGAGCAACAAACATAGGATGGAGGAATTCCAAATGAGAACAACGAGCTCGCAGCTTTACGCATTGTACCAGCCAATGAGGGGTGACGACTGGGAGTGTGGACGAGCGACGTTCAATCTATGCTAATGAGTTATTCGGATATTCACAATTAAAATATACCGATTGCAAAGTTTTTTCTTCGACGGGTTCAGGGCCTAAAACAATGTGCGTAATACACGGCGAGTCGATATCTTCAGCAGGTCGTCGTGAAGCTCCTGTTTTGCCTAGAAGTGGTTTCCATTTGCGCATATTCTGCTCGGTGAAGCCGCACATCACTACTCCACATCCCTAAAATCAATTGTATTTGTATGAAAGGCAACGAGCGATCGGCTTTTGGCTTACCACAAGACTATTAAACATTCCAACGTTTGTCGTATCCAGATTTTCAACCGGATCAACCCCGCAATACCGCTTCTGCACGTCACATAATTTTTCTCGTTTCTCAAACGACGTCTGCACCAGCCGTTCCATCGATAGCTTCTGAAGGTTCTCGTTTGTTGTTGACGTTTGTCGCTGTTGTTTGAAGACAATTCTTGGTGACTCCAAGAACGAGGTGCTTTCCATCACCTTGCAACCTTGCTGGCTCCTGGTTGGAGCGTATTCGCGCTCTACTAGACGCACGCCCTGCAATAAACAACGTAAAACAAAACGTAAAAGATTTCCGTCTTAACAGTCAATGGCCACTTTAGACTCTTGAACACGTACCTTTTCAACACATTTCCTAATCCATCGCGAAGTTACGGTCTTCATTCCCCATTGCTTCGCTTTTTTGAAGCGTTCGCCGCAAGATGAACCCACTACCAAATGTGTACATTTCCCCTTCTTCATCTCGGTCGCAAACTTCCCTCCATGGCGCTCGATAAGTCGACTCATCGCGGACAAATCGCCCATCGACAGACCAGAAGCTGCGATAACTAGATTCGTGAAGACCGGTAATTTGTAGTGTTCGGTCATTTCTGGGCTCGTCATCGCCGTTTTCCCAAGTTTCCACGACAACGATTCCGTGATCCAAGCCTTCTTCATCACAGGAATTTGTAGACGAACCGCTTCAATGTATTTAGGGCTGTAGTCGCATGATTCAGCGATTAGGTGGGTGGTTTCATTTGTGAAATGACCGCTGTATTGTCCACTCATCCAAAGGATCTTTTCTTTCAGTGGGTCCTTAAATTACTGAGAATCAGAAGTCAAGCATAGAGTAAAATGGGAGATGAGATAATTATAATCAATGAAGACAATTACAAGTTACGAATTTGTATTCCAAACAGCTTACCCTTTCATGAGCCTCGAGCCCAGTGCAGCATATCCTCGCTCCCACTAGTGTTTTCGAAAACACTGGATAATCGACCTTCGGAAGACGATCAATCTCAAGAATACATTGCATGACGATCGGAGTCCCGTACACGCGACACCCACGTTGCTTGAGGCACTCGAACGCGCGACCGCGAAACACCGAGAACACATAAATTGCGCCCCGGCGCTCCGCCTTCAAGCAACTCTCTTCGCTGATAAATCGCGGCTTCAGTTTCGCTTCGCTCAGTGCCCGGAACGTGTCAGCAGTGTCCATATGGTCCTCATCACTTGGTTCGGCATCGGTGGTGCTTCGCAAATCGAAGACGAGAATTTCTGTTCGATCAGAGTCGGCTTGTTTGATCTCATGACTGCTGCTCATTTCGCATTCCATCTGGAAGCAATGCACACAATAAAACGCAAAATTATGCACACGTAAACAACGGTTTGAGGCAGATCTGACACGGAAACGTAATTCATTTTCACGCGCTAAAATACGAGACGTGGAAGTCTGCACTGTGGTACCAAATCAAATGAGAACATCGTTCACACATTTCCAAAAATTCCCGCCGAGCGAGGCTCCCACTACGAAACGAGGTCAAAGTTCGTACGTCAACTGTTTCATCGAAGTCCACACAGTTCACACTGAACTTTCAGATCACTCGTAATCTGAAATGGGACTTTTTCACGTCTCACGCTAATCCGAGAGACCCACATATCGTCGATCAATTAGTTATCTGGCCACAAGATCTCAAAGCAAAGGTATTTCTGATTCACATTTTCCAAAACACAGAACAAGCGACAGAAAGCAATAATTCTATGATTTACAACAAATAACAGATGCCTATATATCAAAGGCAATCACGCTTCACCAGAGCAGTTTCACGTTGAACATTTCACGTTGCTTGTGGCGGGGATGGGCAGAGCACTCGACGTGGAGACGGCCGTTGGTACGAATGAAGTAGCAGCTTCGGCAGCGCAGTTTCAGCATGCTCCTGACCTGAAAATAACTGGATTTACAGCGAATAGACAGCACGAATCACTTCTCATACGAAATTTATGTCCAAACAGACAAATTCACACAGAAAACAATCAAAATTTACGTCTAGACAACGAAGTATCCGGCTCCCATGCTTTTCCACCAACATTTGATTCGCCAAGCTTGGAAAAACAAAATTCAACTCACCTTGAATCCACAAACGTGCTGTTGCAGCTGCGTATTCTCGAATCCGAGAAGCTGACGCGTCGACGAGCGCACAACGGAAGCACTTCCGGCGACCAATCGGTTCAGAATCCCGGACATAATCTAGAAAATACGGTGCAATAAATTCAGAAGCCTCAAAACGCGCACGCGATGCCAATCAGGTGTCACAAGCGAAAAAATCGAAAGAAGCGAATACCACCACACACATCGATAATGCGATGAGAAATTTCTGGTCCTGCAACGAACGAACAAGTATGTGTCCGTATCCGTAGATAGAATCTGGCACTGGACGTTGTTAGTCGATGAATTTTCGCGTGACCGCGCTCCTGACAGCACTGTTCACGTTGCGATCATGATTTTGAGCTAAGATCGACGACACGATGATGCTCTTCCAATCGTCATTTGATATGAAATGAAAACAAAGAAAGCCACGTTTATTACAGATTAACCTAACAAAAGAGGATCAGCCAGATCACTGGCGAGTGAATGGCTTAATTAGCTCGAGGGCTTCCGCTAGACTGCGAGGAGTGCGAATGTGATCTTTGGAAACGTCTTCAAGTTTTGTCTTCAGCGATTGGACTTCGGTGGTCACTTCCAGGAGCAACTCGTCTTTGCTGGCGACAGCAGATTTGAGGCTCGTCAGGGCTTCCTCCTGGAGGTAGAAGGTCTGAAGACGAGCGTTCTGCTTCTCGACCAATTCCTGCAGATCGGAGACGTCCATCTTGCACTTCTCGGCTTCCTCTCTCACCTCGAGGAGCGCCTGCTGAAGACCTCCGACCATCTGCTTTCCCTTCAGGACCTTCATAGTCATGTCTCCGAGCTGGCTGTTCAGCCCCGACTCCACTACATCGCGCTGCATGCGCTCAGCACGGAGTTCCTCCTCCTTGTCGGCCAGAACGTTCTGAGCTCCTCTGCAACGTCCGCGTTCTCCTCCAGCTGCTGGATGTACGCGTTTTGCTGGTCAACGGCGCCTTGTAGGGGAAATGTGCTTTCGTACTGATCCTCTCAAAGAAGTTCTTCCTCCAGTTTCGCGATCCTCTTCTCCGCCCGCTCCAACTCAGCTTCCACGTCATCGCAATCGTCGCGCTCGGCGTCCAACGAGCGTCGCAGGCGCTCGACCTGCTCTTCGAGATCGGCCACTTTCGTGTTCGCTTCCCGGGCGGCGAGATCCGCTTCCTCGATGCGTTGGCGCATCGCGTCGCGCTCCACGCCCGCGGCCTCGTATTCCGCTGAGCTTCTCCTTCAATTTGGCGATTTCCGCGTCCTTCGTCTCCAACTCAGCTGTTCAGATTCAAGAGCGAGTTCTCCAACAGTCGCATTCCGAAGTCGTCTTCCAACGCCACACGTGTCTTGCGCTCCTCCTGCTTCTCCACGATCGCCTTCGACTCCGCGACCTCCTGCAACAGCTTGGCGTTGCCTTCAGATTGAAGCTCGGCGTAAAAGACGACTTGTCCCAGAAGGTTGAAGAAGTAGGCGACCTGCGCCATCCGGTCGACGTCCCTGGTGAAGCTGGTGACGCAGAGGTTGTTGACGGCCAAGTTGAGGTAGGCGACCGCATCGTTAACGCCATCGATGAGCACCTGGTTGCCACAGAGATCGAGGTCCTCGCCCTCGTACTTGCCGAGCTCTTCGATGAACGCGTTCTCCTCGACGAGGACGGCGGGAAGGAGCGCCGCAAAGTCCTTCACGGCCTGGACGCGTGTGGCGAAGTTTGGCGAGCGGAGGCCGTAGCGAATCTCGGTCAGCGGGTCCTTGGCGCCGCCGGGGAGTCCGTATCCCGTGATGGGTGATTGAGCAAACATTACTGCAATTGATGATGCTAGTGACAGGCTTTCCAACCCTAAATGATCGCTTTTTGAGGGCGAAGCGATGTTTTGGCAATCCACCGCATCGCATCTGGTCGGCTACGATGCTCTTCGTGCTGTTCAATCGGGTCTCGGCACGAGTTTTCCGGCATTTCCGGGGGTTTTCTTCCATATTCCGGGGAGTTCTCGCGTTGGTTGCGGACCAAGCCAGTTATGTTGGCCACTTATTCCACGTTTACAGATGCGCCGCACTCCCTGAATCGATGCCGCCTTTATTCCAATGTTCGATCTGCGCGCGGAACGGTCGTTTCGCGCGATTTCTCCCATGCTGACGTTGATTGTCGTTCTTGTTCTTCTGAAACTGGATCTCGCCTCACCGATGCTTTCCTGCGATACCGTACGCTTCCCGTATTCATTACTGTAATTATGAAACTCGCCTCTTTTCAGGTTCGCTGGTTCCCGCGACCGATGGAGAATCGCAATCTCACTTTGATCTACGCGCGCAGGACGCGTCGATCGCTGAAGCGCTCGAATGCATCTTAACTCCGTTCTTCAACGTCTCCGAGGTTGGCGACGTTGGATTTCACGTCGATGTGGTCGATTCTGCTGATTTATGTGATACGGTAGGCGGTCGTGCTTGCTTTTCGGCTCTCATTTTGTTCACTTTAGCTTCGAAACCGCACTGCGCGCTATGGCGCCTTGAATATGGCGATAACGGTGTCATCTAACCACTCGCGACCGTGCGAAGAACCCGGGAAGCGTCGCGTGAACATAATCCAAATCTACCGTAACCCGCGAGGCGATTGGAAAGCGCAGATTGGTGGAATTTTCAGTTCCATGCTGCTCTCCCTTGGTATTTTGTTTCGCGCTTGCCTGTGAGTCATCGTTTTCCACTTTTAGGTTCGGACACACCAGAATTCGACGACCTCGTGGGGCTCATGCAGATTACGGTGGCCATCTGGCGACCGCGAGTCACCTTCGATCAGCATCCGCGCAGATACAAGACGCTGGAAGGTCGAGATCAGGTAAACGCATAGCTGGTGGTGTGCAGAGCTAAAATGCGGCCAAATTGCAGAAAATCGTAACTCGATGTGAATGTTCTGAGTCCGCTACAAATCGTCATCATTTCCGTTTCCTCCGTTCTCTTCCTGGCGCTAGTTCTGGTCGTTGTCATCATCGCTGTGAGGCCATCATCGTCGCTGTCAAGCGCTGGAGAGGCTGCGCCGTCAACAGGCGTTGCTGAACAGCAGCAATTCGATCAAATCACAAGTTGCCAACTCGATGGAGGATGATGTTGAGAATAGCGGGGATGATTCGTGTGAATAAACGACAAACGATGTAACCGCAGCATTCCACGCGCCAGCGTCTACGTATTTATGGCGTACGACAATAATGCGACGTTAATTAGTAATAGTTCATTTCTGTGCGTCTTGGATGAAGCGAG
>MQUG01003227.1:0-32772 GCA_007213375.1 Steinernema feltiae
CTTGCCTGTGAGTCATCGTTTTCCACTTTTAGGTTCGAACACGCCAGAATTCGACGACCTGTGGGGCTCATGCAGATTACGGTGGCCATCTGGCGACCGCGGTCACCTTCGATCAGCATCCGCGCAGATACAAGACGCTGGAAGGTCGAGATCAGGTAAACGCATAGCTGGTGGTGTGCAGAGCCTAAAATGCGGCCAAATTGCAGAAAATCGTGACCGATGTGAATGTTCTGAGTCCGCTACAAATCGTCATCATCTCCGTTTCCTCCGTTCTCTTCCTGGCGCTCGTTCTGGTCGTTGTCATCATCGCTGTGAGCATCATCGTCGGCTGTCAAGCGCTGGAGAGGCTGCGCCGTCAACAGGCGTTGCCTGAACAGCAGCAATTCGATCAAATCACAAGTTGCCAACTCGATGGAGGATGATGTTGAGAATAGCGGGGACGATTCGTGTGAATAAAACGACAAACGATGTAACCGCAGCATTCCAGCGCAGCATCTACGTATTTATGGCGATACGACAATAATACGACTTGGAGTTAATTAGAATCGTTTCATTTCTGTGCGTCTTGGATGAAGCGAGGCATTTTCAGTCAGTCAGAGGTACACGAGGAACCCGTCATTTCTCAGCACTGCCATGTTGTCACTACCACTAGCATTAATGAAAAAACGAACGAAAATGCAACATTTATTATGAGAATTACCTAACAAAACACCCGCAAACATCAAATCAATGTTTCTGCGCGTGGACAAACGGGTTGAGCAGCTTTAAAGCTTCCTGCACGTCCTTTGGACGCTCAATGAGGTTCTCGGATGCCTTGAGCGCTTTCTCGAGCTCCGCCTTCAACACGCTGACCTCCGATTCGAGCTCGGCGTTCCTGTTTTCGGCGTTTTTGGCCTGTAATTCCATCTCGGAGCGGCGGCACTCGAGATCGTCGTTCGTGGCGGCCAGTTCGCAAACGAGCTTTTCATTGCGTTCCCAATTCTTGTAGGCCTGATTGCACTCGTCGTCCAACTCGTCGAAAGTCTTCTGCGAGCATTCGAGTTTCTTTCGGAGCTCGTCGATGATCTTCATCTGCATCGCGCTCTCCGATTCGGCCGCCTTTTCCTGATCCGCGAGCCGAGATTCCAGCTCTTGGAGCTGCTTGAAGAAGTCGTCGAGGACAGCGACCTTCTCGGCGAGCACTCGCTGGAAATGATCGCGATTGGTGTCCACTTCCTTCCGCAGCGCTTCGACCTCCTTCGCCAACTTTACGTTTTCTTCGTTCATCTCCCGGACGCAGACGGAGTTGATCTGCTCGCTGAGAGTCAACTGCGCCGCCATCTTCCTCCTCTCCTCCGCCATCTGGGTTTCCACGCATCGACGATTCTCTTGTTCGTTGCGCAGCGCGCTCTTGAGATCATCGACCTCGTCCAACGAAGCCATGAGCTCGTCGCGGACCTCTTCATAGCGATTCTGAGCAGATTCGCCGTTTTGGACGACTTGGCCGACGAGGTTGAAGAAGTAGGCGATCTGCGCCATTCGGACGACGTCCCTGGTGACGAAGACGTCGCTGACGGCCAGGGTCAGGTAAGCGACAGTGTCCTTGACTGCCTGGACGAGCTCCTCGTGGTCGCGGAACAGGTGGTTGTAGAGATCGAGGTCTTCGCAATCGTACTTCCCGAGCTCCTTGATGAAAGCGTTTTCCTCGACGAGCACAGCGGGAAGGAGCGCCGCAAAGTCCTTCACGGCCTGGACACGCGTGGCGAAGTTCGGCGAGCGGAGGCCGTAGCAAATCTCGGTCAACTCATTCTGTGCGCCGACGGCGGGCATACCGTATCCTTCCATGGCGGATTGAGCGTACATCGTTGCGAGTTGATGATACAATTGACAGAGCTCTGGACGCCTAAATGGTTGATTTAGGAGGGTGAAGCGATGCGCTGTGGGACGGTCGCATCGATATCGTGAGAAGATTGCGATGCTGACGAGCGGGTTGATTGGGTCACGAAGCGATTCCTTGCAATAGCCAGAAATGTGGTGATCTGGCATCTCACTCTACGGCCTGAAGATCCCTACCACAGCGGTGAAGGACGCGGTCGCTAGCTTCAAGCGGTCATCTGCTATAGGCGGTTTGAACCACGCCATAACAATTCAGAAGTGTGAAGCACAGTATGCCGCAGTGAAAAATCGAGAATTTCGTTTATTTGTGACTTGAATCAAGGGAGTTTGATGCTCGCGGAGACTTTTCGGCTGCGGTATGATAAAAAAAAACGAGTTGTAATTGCCACTATTACGCCACCAGCCACTCAAACTGATCATATTCAGTAAAACACTTGGTTGCGCGGTCTGCCGGAGCAATCGCCGTTGTCAAATTGCAATTGTTCTGTCAAATGGTTACAGTTCTTGTTTTCCGGGCTGTATCGTAATACGTAAAGTTTCAGCGACCGATGTTATGTTCAAAACGGACGCCAATTCCCGTCTGTCATTTCGAAAATTTCAGTTTTCGTCGCGGGAGCCGGTAAATCTCGCCTGATCGATCACTGTTTGCACTAGGATGCCTGAGTTGCTGCTTCCTTTGATCATGCATTCTTTTTTGGATCGAAAATCAAAAATGTTGGAGTTCTTCATCAGAGTCCGAGCTATCTTTTGAGCTATGGCGCGCCAGATTCTGTCCGTGCATTGCTGAGTTCTGATGTGTTTTCCGTTTCTAACAAGGGGAATCAGCATTTGCGACACTTGCAATGCCGAATTTCGGCCTCCGCGCGCCAATTGCATCAGGAGCAAGCGGACGATAAACGCAAGGAGCAGCTCCGTCTGCTAGAACTGAAATTTCAGCAACTGGAAAAAGAAAAAGTGGAAAACACATCAGAACTCAACAATACACGGACAGAATCTGGCGCGCCATAGTTCACTCGTTCAACTCATGTTTTGCTTGACAAAACAGAGTCAGTCTAGACTAGATTGAAGCGTCCAGCGCAAGAATCAAAATTATGGATGGATTTTTGGAAAAAAAGATAACTCACAACTCCACTATTGCTGTTGATGTGATTGAGATCAATGAAGTTTAGAAAGACACAATTTATTTACATTAACCACACAAAAATGCCGCTGCCGCAGCGCCAATTATCTTACTTACTTTGCACAAAGTCATTGCAAAGCGCGACAGCCTCCGCAATGTTCTTGGGGCGAGCAATGAGATCCTTCGTAGCCTCTTGCATCACCTTCATTTGGGCGTGCATCTCCTGAAGCAGCTGATCCTTTCGGGCGAGAGCCTCATTTACCTCTGCGCACTCCTTGGTATATTGGTTGACGCGTTCCCAGGCGATCTGCGTATCCAAAAGGGCGTCCTCGAGCTGCTCGCGGAGATTCGCCTCTTCCGCTTTGGCATCCGCGCACTCGGCTGCCAACTTTGTGTTCTCCTGACGGAGATGCTCCTCCTCGGCGTTGGCGGTCCAGTGCTCGGCTTCGCGCTCCTCGATCAAGTTCAGATGCTCTTCGCGGAGATCAGCGAGTTCTTGTTCGGTCTCCGCAAGATCGGAGCCAAGTTGTTCGATCCGCTGCGCGTTTTCGCGGGCGACCTGGGCCGACTGCTCCAGTTCATCGTTGAGATCAGCTGCCAGTTCATCGCGCTCATTGCGATCGTTCTCAATCACGCTGATCAGTTCACTGTGTCTGCAGTTGAGATCGTTTATCTTGAGATTGGCATCAGCAAGCCGATTTTCAAGTTCTTCCACCTTGCACTCGGCATCACGGGCATCCTCGGCAGCGTCCTCGCATTCAGCTTCCAACTCCGACAGCTCCTTATGGAGGCTTCTGATCTGATCATCTTTCTTGGACAATTGAACGCGCAGCCCAGCATTCTCAGCGTCCGCTTCGGCCAGCCGCTCGTTGCAGTTACCCTTCACAGAGGCGACCTCCACCAGCGCCGCAAGCAGCTTGACGTTCAGCTCCCGAATCTCGTCTTCGCGATCCTCCGCGGATTCGGCTTCCTCGGCGCGCGCGGCGCTATCAACAAACTTCCCGAGAAGATTGAAGAAGAAGGCGATCTGCGTCATTCGGTCAATGTCGGAATCGATGTAGAGGTCGACGGCGGCCACGTTGAGGTAGGCGACTGCGTCGTTCACCGCCTGAGTAAGGACCGCCTGGTCACAGCGCGAGACGTCCTCCACAGCGTTCAGCGCTATGACGAACACGTTTTCCTCGACGAGGACGGCGGGGAGAAGTTCAGCGAACTGCTTCACGGCCTGGACGCGCGTGGAGAAGTTGGGCGAGCGGAGGCCGTAGACAATCTCGGGCATGGGGTCCTTGGCATCGGCGGCGGTGAGTCCGTTTCCTCCCATGGTGGATTGAGCGGCGTACATCGTTGCGAGTTGATGGTGCTGTTCCCCACGATTCGCTCGCCTATATAGTCGATTTTAGAGCTCAATGCGATGCGATGTGCATCGCATGGGCTCAAGTGTGATTACCGTGTAGAGTTGAGCAAATAATGTGCGAATTTCATGAATTTTCGGGTTTTACAGCGATAACCTTCCAGACGGCATGTGCTAGGTGAAGTTGGAAATGAATATCACACGTTTTGGACATGGAAGATGCGCCAGTGGCGCTGTTCCTAACCAACGACCGTCACCAGCTTCACCAGGGACGTTGACCGGATGGCGCAGGTCGCCTACTTCTTCAACCTTCTGGACAAGTAGTCTTTTACGCCGAGCCTCAATCTGAAGGCAACGCCAAACTGTTGGAGGAGGTCGCGGAGTCGAAGGCGATCGTGGAAAAGCAGGAGGAGCGCAAGACACGTGTGGCGTTGGAAGACGAGTTCGGAATGCGACTGTTGGAGAACTCGCTCTTGAATCTGAACGCTGAGTTGCACACGAAGGACGCGGAAATCGCTAAATTGAAGGAGAAGCTCGGCGAATACGAGGCCGCGAGCGTGGAGCGCGACGCGATGCGCCAACGCATCGAGGAAGCGGATCTCGCCACCCGAAAGCAAACACGAAAGTGACCGATCTCGAAAAGCAGGTCGAGCGCCTGCGACGCTCGTTGGAAGCCGAGCGCGACGATTGCGATGACGCGGAAGCTGAGTTGGAGCAGGCGGAGAAGAGGATCGCGAAACTGGAGGGAGAACTTCTTGTGGAGAGAGATCAGCACGAAAAGCACATTTCTACTCTATAAGGCGCCGTTGACCAGCAAAACGCGTACATCCAGCAGCTGGAGGAGAATGCGGACTTTGAGGACGATTGCGGATACTGAAATCATTCTAAAATCACCAAATTAGAGGAGGAGCTCTGGGAGTACGAGGCCACGGACGCAGAGCGACCAGATCTGTTGAACGCAGCTCAAAATTCTGTCTCGAAACGAAAACGTTGCGATGCCACAGCGAATGCTCCTTGCGATGCTTCCTGCAGCCAAAATTCTACACGTTATGCGATGCGCCATTCTCATATACGTCCGAATTCCTCGTAGACCTCTTAAATCCAATCATGGCGGTCATCACGAGAGCTCTCTTTGACCAAATCTTCCTCGCGCTCCTCTCGCCTAGCCCGGAGCACCACGTCACCGCGCTGCTGCAACTCATCGACGCGATTCCCGCCAAGCTGATCGACGGTAACCGCTTCGTTTCCGCGTTAAAGTCCGCCGTCGTCCCGGAGGTTCTCGTCGCTGATGCCGTGGAATTTGTGAAATGCGCCTGGCAAACTCAGGATTTCACGTCAGTTGAGGTAATGGCCGCTTACTTTAACGGTTTAGGTCGGAGTCTTGAGCATACCGGGTCCAGGCTCAATCTATCCAACTATATGATGCTGTAATTGTTGATATCAACAAGCGAATCGATGAGTTGGAGACGAGTCTCGAGGAAAACGACGCCAAAGTTGAGTCGTTGTTGCGGGAAAACGATGATCTTAGGAGAGCATTGACCGATTTCGAGCGCGAGCACAACTCGAACGCTCAAAAGTGTCGAAAGCTGGAGCGCGAGCTGCAGGGAGCCGAGGAGGACATCCGTGGCTACAAGCTGGAGATCTCCACCTTCTCGGAGCTCTTCGAGTTATCGGAGGAGAGCTGCGCGGACCTCGAGCGCAATCTCAAAGAGAAAACGGAGAAATTGACCCAGATGAAGAAGAAGCTGAAGCAGACCGAACAGCAGCTGAGTGCTAATGTCGCCTACGAGGATCAGGTCAGCGAGGAGGTTCGCGCCAAGACGCTGCGCGATATTCGCAAAGCGAAGATTGACAACTACTACTACAAAGAGGAGGAAGAATCGTATGATTCGGAAGAGGAATCGGACGAGGAATCTGAATCGGAGACCGACGAGGAAGATGATGAGTCCGAGGAGCAGCCGCGCAGAAGAGCTTCAGCTGGACGAATGCGCTGAGAAACTTGCAGAGTCACTTCACCGGCGGTTCGTCTGATTCTTCGAAATCTGAAATTCATCATTTGTAAGCTGCTGTTGTTGTTGTTGCCGTTGTTAACCATACATTCGTTTAATAAAATGTTCATTTATTTGCGTTTTCCCTCCCCCTCTAATTCGTTACAAAGTGGTTGGCCCGCAACAGAGCAACATCGTGGCTTGAGCCAGGCATTTGCCGCTAGTTTTAAACTAATTCCACCAAATCCGCAGTCTCAAGTCGCTGGCATCGCTGGCGTCATTTTTCGGTAAAGGAAGAAATTTCGCACGTTCGACCGAATGATCTGACGCTGCGGGCATTATTTTGTCGTTTGCTTCGCTGCGAGGTTCGCAACGTGTGCGTTCCTAGCGGCAGCGAATCGTGTCCTGACGGGGATTGTGCTGATTCTCGACGATTTCAGATGTCAAGCAACGGTGCCGCGCCACCGCCGCCGCCGAAACTTCCGGCGTTTCAGCCGACAACCGCCAATGATCTCCAGCTCAGCTTCAACAAGGCGCACTTCAGTCGAACGGACTTTGATTTGGAACGCTTTCTGAGCCTCACTCGACGACGCGTCACGCTGGATCAGCTCTACGCGGACCTGAAGGTCTATCTGAAAGTCGTGCAGAATTCGATGATCGAGCTGATCAACGATGACTATGCGGATTTCGTGAATCTCTCTTCGAATCTGGTCAGCCTGAAGGACAGCATCGACAATGTCGGATCTGACATCAATGTACGTGATTGCTGAGATTCCGTTTTGCTGATTTAATCAGCCTGATTTAGAATTGTGAACTGATCGCACATCTTCGTTCTGAACACGAGTAAAATGAGATCAAAGAGCACAAGCAGAGAACACGACGACACGCACAAGAATAAATCTGAAAATCACTCCAGGAAATAAACATCGCAGCAGCCAGCGGCTGAACGCAATGTATGCAAAAGATTAGCTGCGCGACCCAGAAACTTAGGAATGCGTTGGTTATGCTCTGCTTTAGTGGTCGCACTACTTCACTTCCCGCAAAGCTGAAAGCGTTCCTTTCGAAATCGACTTTAATAAGAAGTTTTCTGAAATGCAAATTTACTGTATTAAATCACGCGAAGAAGGCAATTTTGGTCAACTGGAGTTTCGTGTGAAATTGTCCAGGAGGCTCTGTTTTAATAAATGTACGAGTTTAATAAATGCAGACGGTGTCGCCGCGGTTTGCAGACGTCTGCGCCGAGCGCTTCGAGAAGGGGGGCGGAGGGTCGCGTGCCTTTTGACTACGACGAGTTAGTTGAACGGTCGTTCGTATTGCGCGATGCCGGCTCCGAACGCTTCGTCTGGAGATAAGTCGGATAAGGGCGCCGCCGCGCGCCGCAAAGCCTACGAGGAGAAGGTGAAGACTTCACTGGAGGCGTTCATCAAGCGGCTTCTCACGACGCCCATCAAGGACCATCAAGTGGACACGAAACTGGAGCTCAAGGAGCTCCGCGAGATCTGTCTTCGCGCCCGCGAGCAGTTCATGATCGAGCCCGCGCTAGTCAGGCAGGGTGCAACTTCGCGGACGTTGATTATCCGCTCGTTTCAGGATCAAGGCGCCCGTCGTGATTCTTGGCGATCTGCATGGACAATTCGTCGACTTCATCCGCATGTTGGAGAAACTCGGCTCTCCGCCACGACAGAAACTTCTCTTTCTGGGCGACTACGTCGATCGTGGAAACTACAGTCTCGAGACGGTGACTCTGCTGTTGGCCTTGAAGGTGCGTCGCTGCTGAGCTGACTGTAGTAAATTTGTTTTGTTTAGATACGGTATCCCCGTGCGATCTGGATGCTTCGTGGCAACCACGAGACGCGCGCGGTGAACAAACAGTACGGCTTCTTCGAGGAGTGCCAACGCCGCTTCCCCGAGGGAAAGGAGCTCTGGACGCTTTACCAGCATGTCTTCAACTGCATGCCGCTGGCCGCCATCGTTGGCGAGCGCATGTTCTGCGTTCACGGCGGGATTTCCGCGGATCTCTACAGTTTCAAGCAGTTTGACCGCATCATGCGTCCCACTGACATCACCGATCTTGGACTCCTCACCGACCTCATCTGGGCCGATCCATCGGACAACGTGACGGACGAAGCAAAGTACGTGGCCAGTCCCCGAGGTGTCAGTCAGGTTTCGTCCCCATCGTTATGAGCTCAATTCATTGGTTTCCGCTTTCAGTTGTTCGGAAAGAAAGCGGTCGACGATTTTTGCGCGAATCTGAACATCGACTGCATCGTCCGCGCCCACCAGTGCGTGCAGGATGGATACGAGTTCTTCGCCAATAAACGCTGCGTCACGATCTTCTCGGCGCCGTCGTACTGCGGAGAGATGGACAACGCAGCCGGAGTCCTTCACGTCCGGGAGAATCTGATGTGTTCTATCTACTCGTACAAGTCGCAGATTCCGCTGCAGAAGAAACCCGAAGAAGCCGCTGGTCAATCGTAGAATTGCTATTGTGTGGTCAATAAATGAATTTATTTTTCATTGAAGAGATGGACGGAGACTCCGACGGACAAGGCCATCTTTATCGGGGAACGCGGATTGTAGCCCTCGAGGCCTTTTTGCTTTCAACTCAGGCAGCGGGAGATCATTGTCTTCTTCGGAGATGACGCTGCGGAGTTGCTCGCCACAGCGCTTCTTTGCTTTTGGAGAAACAATGAATTTGACATCTCTAGACTTATTCTTCTTAACTTCACGCGAATTGTAGCCCTCGAGGATGATCTTGGCGGAAGTACAGTCGTCGATCGACTCGATTCCATCAGCAAAGCGAATTTTAGGGAACGCGCGAGGCTCGCGATCCATCTTAATGAATGTGGTTCTTGTAAATGCCTGTACGGTGCTTGGTTACGGACTTGATAGCAATGTTCTAGAAACGCGCGTCGTTCAAAAGCATGGAGATCCCCTTGTGCACCAACCTCTGCAACGGAGCCGGGGAAA
The DNA here is from genome assembly GCA_007213375.1 of Steinernema feltiae. NCBI lineage: Eukaryota > Metazoa > Nematoda > Chromadorea > Rhabditida > Steinernematidae > Steinernema > Steinernema feltiae. The sequence goes on from MQUG01003227.1 coordinate 9,305, forward strand.
GCGCCTTGGCTGGGCCGTCTTAGCTACCGAAATCATGTAGTCGTGAAAAGTTTATTTTCTAGCATTACAGAGCGCAACAACCGTAGGAAAAGTAATCATCACTCTCAACTTTGAAGAAACAGTGAACTGGACAACTGAATTGTAGTATCTGATTAGGACGTCAAATGGCGCGTTCGGCTGTTTGTCGTGGTAGTAAGCTCTTATCTGCTCTTGCACTGCAGCCACCGGTTTGACGAATGTCAGCTGCTTTGGTGCACTGCGGTTTGCCAGGAAGAAATCGATTATTTGTTTGAAGAAGTCGAAATTCCAACGGACACCCGAAACGTGAAGTTCGTACAGCTGCTCCTGCTTGAGGAGATCGGTCACAATATCTTGGGTTTCTTGGTTGGGGCCATACACGTGGAATTGCATTCGATGGCATGCGCCGGCCTTGACTACGCGGGTTAGAAACGCGTTCATGGTATCGACACATACATGAACGTAATTTAAATAAATCGAGTGAAAATTTGGAGAAATTGTTCTCAGCAGCTTCGTCACATTTTCAACCTCGTTTTGCGTTTCAATCGACTCTATTATCAACTGGGTCCCATCAGCGCCAGAACTGACCTCTACCGGATTCTTTGCAGCTTTCAAGATGTCTTCAGAGGAGTGAATCACATCTGATGGCCGAACGGGTTCACTCGGAACGCCTCCACAAACGATGAATTCAAAAATTCGATTCAAATGAGAACTTGCTTTCAGGGAGCCATGCTCGCCTTCCAGGCGCACGCGGTCGGCATCTACAAACTCAAATTGGAACCGCGTGACTCTGCGAGCGGCCAGTTCGGACTTTAAGTACTTCTGCTGGACGCTGTCGGCCGGGAGCGCCTCTTTCAGGCATCGAAGAGACTTCGACGAGGCGAAGGCGGCGATTTCGGAGAACAATTGCGACGGTAGCGAGTCCATTTCAGTTTGCGAGTTTGTCCGCCGCTGGACGACTGGCTGTTTATATGACTGAATTCGCATTAGTTTCCGATGATCGCGTTGCTTTTCGGTAACTTCAAGTTTTTTGTGGCAATCGGCTTCCGACAGCTCGCTGCGCCCACGCCACATCTGTTTACATCCAAATATTTGCCGTCTTCCTCGTCATCTTCCTCGCTTCCATGATATTTACAACATGCCGAGCGCCTGCTCGGCCGTGATGGGGTCGGTGCATCCGGGCATCTTCAGCGGCGTTGAGCAGCCACTCGTGCTGCCTGTGGACCTCCTCGACGGCTTTGCACCTGCGTCGGGGTGCCCGCGCCCTGAAAACCCAAATGCGTCAGCGAAATTTCTTTCAACAGTTTCCCGATTCAAAACGAGTTTCCAAGACTGCATTACGGAAGCAAAACGTATAACAGCGCGAGAAAGCGAGACTCGGTTTCCTCGGTGGACGCGCTGGAACGCGACCGCGTTGGAGTGTTCGAGCTGCCGGTCGAGTCGACCCGACTTCGGAAGCCGTTGATCCGTATCGGATGGTGGAAGATCTGAGAAAAGCGTTGCGGAAGAACGCGATATCCGAGGAGAACGAGCGGGATTGCCTTCTTGTCGCCTCCGCCCGGAACGTGATGAGCACAGCGAGCTATTGCTGACGGCGATCGGGATTATGGGTCTCCCGTGTACGGTATCTGGCATGCTCTTCATGCCCTAAATGAGTAAATTCAAAGAATATTTTCCGATTCTTCATCGCCGCGCTCTAGAAAATCGTTTGTCCGTTCTCGATTCAAATCTTCACGCAAAATTGTTTGCGTTCGTGTCGCCGCAGATGAAGAGATCGGCATCGCGCCTGTATTCCGAACTCTCCCCAAGCCCCCAGGCATCATGTGCAGCGCAAAGGTTTGTTCCACAGAAGTCAACGATTCTCTATTTTCTTCTCTTTTAGTGCCTCACGATTGTCGTACTCGCCTTGGGATTAGTCCTCTCAGTGCTGTCAGTTATTGCGGGTGTGATTCGGCTCTTTGTCTTTGAAAATAAAGAAGAGGTCAGAGAGCTTGAGGCAAAGGGCTTACATCCTTGGGCGGCGTACACTGCGCTTTTTGGTGTGCCGGTAAGTCTATTAGGTTCTTTGCGCATTGTTGTTAATGACTGTTTCAGGCCATTATTATCGCCGTCTACTTATTCGCTCTGGTCGGTGTCGTACAGAAAATTCGCTGCCTGATGTGGCCGTTCGTTGCTTGTTCGGTGAGTGAAGAGTTTCTACTCACTCGACAATAATCGCAATTTATTTTAAGTGTATTGCTTATGTCGCGCTATTTGGCTCTATCTCTATTTTCGCATATCAGATCAACATTGGTCACCGAAGTAAGCTTATATGTAACTGCTAAACTAATTTTACTTTTTTAGACGAAGACGGGCTGACGGTGGCTGTCCTATGTTTGTTGCATATTCGTTCTCCACACCGTCATCTTCTCATGCACGATGTACACCTTCTGCCACCTGGAAAACCATTGAAGCACGGTATGAGCAGCCGGAGTAAAGTACATTTATGGATTGAATCAAATAATAAATGCTTATGGAGCATATTCACTGTTGAAATTAACACAAACGAAGAGAGAATCATGCAATCGAACTGACAGCTTTCTTCGCCGCGTCTTCTAGATTGTCAGCTGTGATGATGGTGAGGCCGCTATTATCCATCAATTTCTTTGCTTCATCGATATTTGTCCCTTCCAGTCGCACGATTAAAGAAACGGTGAGGTTGATCCGTTCACAGGCTTTGATAATGCCTTTAGCAATTGTGGCACAATTTACAATCCCACCAAAAATGTTTACAAGGACAGCTTTCACCTGAAATTTGATGCATTAGAAAAACGCAAAACACCTTGAAACTAACCGCAGGATCGGAAGTAATCACTCTAAACGCATGTTGATCCTCGGTAACTGCTCCACCAACATCGAGGAAATTAGCAGGATTACCACCAAACAACTTGATGATATCCATTGTGGCCATAGCCAGTCCAGCTCCATTTACCATACAAGCGATGTTGCCGTCCAAACCAATGTAGTTCAAGTCGTATTTGTGTGCTTCGACCTCGCGTTTGTCCTTAGTATCGTTGTTGTCCATTTCAAAAATAGGCTTCTGACGGAACGCTGCACTGTCGTCAAAATTGAGCTTTGCATTAACACAGTATACTTAAAGAAAACGCATTACGTTAACTCAATCTCCCATCAAAATCACCTTCTTTGTCCTTGGTTTCCACAAAAGGATTGATTTCCACTTGAGTAGCATCTACAGCTATGAACATTTCGTAAAGTCGCTTGATTTCATGTGCAGCTTTCCCTTGTACATCCCCTTCAAATCTCAGATTCCTCGCAATCTTAAAGCATTGATCAATGGTGATTCCGTCGTGAATGTCGATTGGTTCCTTAAAATACTGACAATGAATATAAAGAGATAAAAGTAAAATATATACCTTGAAAATCAATTCAGGAGTCTTCTCAGTCTTCTTCACAACATATCCATCACGATCTATAAACTAACAATAAGCAATCAGTTTAAAATTATTCGAAAAACGCACCAAAAGAAGACAACTTTTCGTTCGCTTCAGAAACACTGTCGGCGACGAAGAATTGCTCTACAGAAACGCCGTGCTTCCTCAGCAGCTGCTTGCTCTGATACTCTTGCAAATTCAGCTTCCTCACTGACGTCCTGGATGCCGCCAGCTTTCCATTGCGAAACAATGTCCCGACGCAGCCACCGAGCAATTGCATGAATCCCTGAAACGACGCTTCAAAGTGGTAGCGCGAAAGGCGAAAGTCGACGAACACACGACAGGAAAAGAGCGATGGATGGCGACGGAGTGCGTACACGCCAATCGCATGTTGCGGCTCTCGCGCACCGGCGTCTCACGCTCACCAGCAACCAGTGCCGCACGAAGCGTTGATTTTTGTTGAAACTGACGATGCGCTCTTTTCTTTGATTCACTTTCACGATTTTGTTTGTTTTCTATCGTTTTACATCCAAAACCCATTACAGCGTTCAAAACCTCGTCAACTGGCGCCAATGCCTGGATCTGCGGCGATGACTCAGACTACCGCAGTGGTTCTAGATGAAGACGATGATGATGCCGTTCAGATTGAGGAGAGTCCGGTCCCCCAAGAAGTTGTACAAGTGCAGGAAATCGAGAAGACCGCTGATGAAGGTTAGTTTTAGTTTGCAGACCATTTAAGTGAGGATCTTCTTTATAGTGGTTCGAGATGTCGTTACTGATATGATGAACCGGATTTGTGGACCAGAAGTGAGCAAGAACGTACACGAATCAATGGAGGTGGATGGCGACGCAGAAATTGAAGTGATCGACGACGATTTGGCTGTTGTTGGCGAAGCGAAATCGTTGACGTCTCAGGAGAAGGAGAAGGAACATCAGTGTACATTGTGCAGCAGGGAGTTCCTCAGGAAAAAAACCCTTGAAAAGCATATGGCCGAGCATGCCAACGACTGTGGAGAAACTATTGCCGACGTCTTTGGAATTCCGCGCGGAAAGGTGGTGTATGTTTGCCGCTTGTGCTGCCTAGCGTACGAGGATCGCGAGGTTTATGTCCGCCATCGGAGGAAGCACGGCCACGTTTACAGCTGTTCACTGTGCAGCGCCGTTTCATGTCACCTGAATCAGATGCAAGCGCATTATGTGAAACATGACGCCAAGTGTTCTCAAGACCGTCTCCTGTTCGCCTGTTCCACATGTTCCGTTGGATTCCACTCAGTATGTTTTGTGTCAACGATGGTATCAATGCTCGTTACTTCTAGAATGAGAGCTTCAGTTATCACATGAACATGACGCATCAACAAGATTTGATCTTCTTCTGCAAAAACTGCGGTTATGGTCATACCAGCGCTGACTCGCTACTAAGGCACATTTCCGAGTCGTGCTCCCAAGATAATCTTCAATCCACTGTCGGTGTGTGCATGGCCAGTATATTCCACTACCAACCGAAGAACGTGAAAGAATTCAGAAAATTCGTTGAGGAATCTCCCGAAAGCTCGGTTACCCCATCAGAGTGCATTCATCGGTCATTCATTGGGGCCGCCGAATGTATGGTTTCCTGTCCTGAGTGCTCGTTGGCGGTAAGTCAATAGTGGAATGTTGCATTGATTGCAAAGGTCATTTTCAGATGAAATACAGTGATTTCTTCCACCATGGCTACAAGCTCCAAACTATAGAAATTTCACCTGAAGACAACGAGGAATGTCGGTACTACTTTATAAACAAGTTCGCGACGGATCCCTCTTTGAGGGTCGCGATGAGGATCAAGTCGACAACGAAAGCGGGTATCAGAGAAGATCTCAAAGGCGCCGTTGAAAATGTCGACGAGTGCGGGAAATCTTGGAGTTCTCATTCCGAAGATCGCGTCTCTCGTCCGACGGATGCCGCCAATCGGCAATCCTACTCCACGACTGAAGAATCTTTTCCGATATTTCAACTTCGGCCAGGTTCTCTTACTCCACAGCGGAAGCGACAGCAGCAGCAAAGGTCGTGGCGTTTGGGAACGTCTCTTCAAACCACAGCAGTTTTGCGGCCATCGCCGATGCCCGTTACAAGCGTGCCACGCGGCGGACGTGCCTACCGAGGTCGGATGAATGTGCCTCCTGGTCCAGTGGTCTATCAGCATAACCCTTATGATGTCATCCACAATCAACAGGCTCGTTTGGCAGCTCAATCCCGCAGCCTCTACAACGCCACCGGCCGTCGAGGTGGAGCAGGCGGACTAATGGTGCAGAGAGGAATCTCCCGAGCAGCAGTGCCACCGAGGTATCAAGCATCAACGTCGAGACAGAACGATATCCAGAGGTCTACGAGTGCATTGACGCCGATGCCCGTTACAAGCGTGCTGACACCACGCGGCGGACGTGCCTACCGAGGTCGGATGAATGTGCCTCCTGCTCCAGTGGTCTATCGGCATAACCCTTATGATGTCATCCACAATCAACAGGCTCGTTGGGCACCTCAATCCCGCAGCCTCTACAACACAACCGGCCGTCGAGGTGGAGCACGCGAACTAATGGTGCAGAGAGGAATCTCCCGAGCCGCACTGCCACCGAGGTATCAGATAGCATCAACGTCGAGACAGGACTATCGCCAGAGGTCTACGAGTGCTCTGACCGTTTCCGGAATAACTCTTTACACAGATGCTGTGACTGCGCACTCCGTCTTAGGTTTTCTCAACATCATCCGGGATCGAACATCTAATTACCAGTTTCTTTGTGTGCTGTGCGGAACAGCTCATTCAACCCGTCAACACGCACTAAATCACCAGAATACCAAGCACTTATCCGAACGAAACCTTTCTGAGACTGTAGAAGCATTCTTTTGTAAAGTATGCTTAACGCAGTTCAATACCCGCTCACAGTTTTTGGTCCACTTCAACGACAACCACCTCACCGGTATCGACGTAACGAGAAATAGTTGCAATCCCTGTAGCCGAATAGAGCGAAACCCCTCCGATCATGCCGAACGCCGCCATCTTGTGAGTTTGAATTATCTTTTAATCTAGTGTACGGCAATTTGCTATCTTCAGATAACAGGGTTGTATTCTATATCAACTGAAGACGAAGATTCTCCTCGAGAAGACGGACCACATCACAAAGGTTCGCGCCCTCTTTGCTGAATATGTCAATGTCAATTGCGCGCTTTCAGAGGAACAACATCTTGCGCAATCGCCACGTTCGAAAGGAAATCAACTACTTAGAGCTGTTGAACCTCGTTCTCTGAAACGCAAAGCAGGCTCGTCCAATGAGGTGGCCGGCAAATCCGAGCCCGCTCCGGTGCGTCCAAGAAACGAGACTGAGAACGTGCGTTTGTGAATCTTTTCTCGTTTAAATGTCGATTTGCAGGCCCGTGGGCAACAAGCAGGAGGACAGCTCAACGCGCCGGGTTTCAGAAATCATCAACGGGATCATAACGGACTTGCACAACGACAGGTTGAAGAAAGACGGCCAGATTCCGCCTGCCAAAGTGTCGCCAAGCAACATCCGCATCATGAGTCCTAAGATGGAGGACACCATGCTCCGAGCTTCTTCGTGCGATAGGGATCTCCCACATGCCCCGTATGCGGATTGCTATCTTTGTGTATATTTCTATAGATTAAAATCTTTGATCTTTGCAACTTCTGTTTCTATTGCGTTTTAACGTGTCGCTGAATGATTTTTCTGTGATGTACTCTGCACGCAATGCATTCTATTGTATTTAGGTGCAACTTATGGCTCTTCAGCAGGAAGAAGATCTTGTGTTCCGGAGGCTACAACGCCTCACGATCAAGTTAGGCCGAGTAGACTCGTTGGACGTCAAAGCACTGGAAGCTTTGGGAGCCTTGGGGGTGGAATCCTCGACTGACATCACAACCGGTGTGATCAAATCCCTCGAGAACTTCCTGTTCGAGCCTTCGCCCATACTTTTGAATTTGGCTTCTGAGGTAAGCGCACAGTTTGCTTAATTAACTCGAATTTCAGGTTAACGAAAAAAATACTCGGCGCGACGACGGTACTCTGGGACGCAGGAAACCGCGACTGGAGACGCTGAGAAATGCGGCTGTAGGGTCGCTTTGCAGAGCGTTAAAGGCAGCACAGCGAGTGGACCCTGATAGGTGAAGGGGTGCTTGTCCAGCTTGTCATCAAAACTGTACATCTCTTCAGCGACCTACGATCACACGGAGTGCGTTGGCACTTTATTTCGCTAATGACAAATGAAAATATTTCAGTAAATCGAAGCTGATTTGCGAGAACGCCATCATCACTCTTGGCGCCATCATCACTCTTGGCGCCATTGGCGTTGCCTTTGCTGACGACAAAGAGGTGCCGCAGCTGTTGCTTCCGATCTTCCTACAGCGCTTTTCATCCCCTCCCAGTTATCTTGATTCTCTTATTATAGGATGGCGGCGCAGGTGGAAGATGAATCCGGGAAGATGACTCTGCTCTGCAGATTAGTGGAGCTCTTTGTGCAGCTGGGGTTGGAGGGAAAGCGGGTATCGGAGAAGATCTCAAAGGCGCCGTTGAAAATGTCGACGGGTGCGGGAAATCTTGGAGTTCTCATTCCGAAGATCGCGTCTCTCGTCCGACGGATGCCGCCAATCGGCAATCCCACTCCACGACTGAAGAATCTTTTTCGAGATTTCTGGTTTTACTGCACGGTTCTGGGCTTCAATGCGGAGAAATCCGGGGCTGGACTGTGGCCCGAGGAGTGGCACAACGCAGTGTGCATCATTGCCACGAAGTCGCCTGTCTTGATTGCACAGGAGAACCTGAAATCCGAACTGATCGACAACGCTGCCATTCGTCAGGAGAACATCACTTCTGTACGAACCCCTCTGAATCGTGCTTGTTCATTTATTCTTTGCAGCAAGAGCTCCAAGAAATTCGCTCTCAAGTTTGTGTGGAACTCAAACTGGGTCAAGATGTTCTTCCGGCCGTTAAGCCCGGGCCGTTCAGCTTTTAAAATGAGTGTTTAGATCACCGGTCAGTTGGAGGGAGCGGCGAGGCGATTCTACAACAGCGAATTCGAATTGTTCCACCAACTGACGCAAATCTCGGGAACGATCAAGGGTTGCACGAAGGGCGATCCTAGGAGGAAAGCATGCCTCAAAGCGCTTGCAGAGGTGAAGCTGAAGACGATCACTTATCTGCCTTCCAATCCCGAATCGGTGGTGATTGGAATCGACTACTCCAGTGCAACGCCGATGCAGAGTGCCGCCAAGGCGCCGTTTCTGGCGCGATTCAAAGTCAAGCGCTGCGGAGTGATGGAACTCGAAAAGTTGGAATTGGACGCGCACCAGGACGAGAGCGGAGAGACGATTCCGAGTCACGCGGACATCAAAGTTCTGACGCGCGCGGAAGATAGTCGCGTTTGCTGGCAAGCGGCGATCTTCAAAGTCGGCGATGATGTCCGGCAAGACATGTTGGCGCTGCAACTCATGAAGATTATGAAAAATGTGTTCGACACGTTGAACATCGACGTCTGCTTGTTCCCTTACCGCGTCGTTGCCACGGCTCCCGGTTGTGGAGTCATCGAATGCGTTCCAAACTCGAAATCTCGAGATCAACTTGGTCGTCAAACTGACTTTGGTAAGCCGACATCTGTAGCATTTCTTCTATTCAGGGTTTCAGGTCTCTACGAATACTTTTTAACCACTTACGGGACGAAAACAGCGAAAGCTTCCAGCAAGCCCGCCGGAACTTTGTCAGAAGCATGGCCGCCTACAGTGTTTTCAGTTTCCTGCTGCAAATCAAGGATCGTCACAACGGTAACATCATGATCGACGAGGAGGGGAACATTATCCACATCGGTAAGATTCCTTCAATTAAGTTTAATCACTCTAGTCGTCATTTTAGATTTCGGATTCATGTTCGAGAGCAGTCCGGGTGGAAATCTCGGATTCGAGCCCGATTTCAAACTTTCCGAGGAGATGGTGGCGATCATGGGGGGAAAGATGGACGCTCTTCCAATGAGGCAATTCACCACACTTTGCATCCAAGCCTATCTGGCAGTCCGGCCCTATCAGAATGTAAGCGTCCTATCAGCTGTGGTTTTACCTAAGCCTGTTTGCAGGCCTTCGTTTCGCTCGTTTCTCTGATGCTCGACACCGGACTCCCGTGTTTCCGCGGGAAAACGATCCAGCAGTTCAGAGCACGATTTGCTCCGGGCTCGAACGACCGCGACGCCGCGAAATACATGAGCACCGTGGTGCAGAACTGCTTCATGAACGTCCGCAGCAAGATGTACGATCAGTTGCAGTACATTCAGAACCAAATTCCCTACTAACTTATTTTATTTAACAGTTCCCCAGAAATCTTAATTTATTGATCACAGTTGTATATAGCGAGATTCCCACTGTGATCGTCCCAGAGATAGAGTTTCATACTTAAGGTGCTGAGATGCGCTGAGAAACTTGCAGAGTCACTTCACCGGCGGTTCGTCTGATTCTTCGAAATCTGAAATTCATCATTTGTGAGCTGCTGCTGTTGTTGTTGCCGTTGTTAACCATACATTCGTTTAATAAAATGTTCATTTATTCGCGTTTTCCCTCCCCCTCTAATTCGTTACAAAGGGGTTTGTCTGTACGCGTGTGCACGTCGCCGTTCGTCAGTTCGCAGCTCATCCACATCGAAATCCCGATCGAAAATGGAAACGACTGACTCGTTTCTTATCGAATTCGAGAGGGAGCTTACCATAGAAGGTGACTTAGACTTCCGATTGTTATTTTCAATTGCGGATTCAGATTCATCGCGACTCGGTCTTGAAGACAGATCCGTTAACGTTAGTGACAAGAAGGTCAAGAATTCATTGCTCGAGTGTGCATTCAACGGCGGCGACGTCATGGAGTTTGAAGAGTCATCGGAGGAATTAGAAGTCCTTAAATCTCCTGTTGAGAAACCCTACAACTTCTGGGACGATGTGGACTTATTCTGATCATTTCGATCACACCGGTGTTCATACTTCGTCCAAGCATCTTTTCCCATTTGGCGAATTTCATATTGTGTTATATATTCATTGTATTAGACAAATCCTTCGTTTTTCCATCATTTCATTTGTATCTCCTGAATTTCGCGCCAAAATGTCTCATAAATCGAAACAAAGAACGAAACTTTGAATCAGAATGCCGGTCAATAACACTCCTCTTCAATTGATTGTGGGTGCATTTTGAGTCGGAGAACCATAATTTACATTAACTCGTTGCAGAAAGCCAGCCTTACTCGATAAGGTCACTGAATCAGCCTGAAATGTCCAAAAACATTCTCGGTTATTGTGGAGCGCTCCTTGATGTGTATGATGCTCTTGTAGCAGTTCATCGCTACCATCTCGATTGACACATCACATTCGTGACTTCAGAGCTGGTGATCATGATGTGGCATAACCGCTTCTATGAGCTCGTCCTCACTACAAACTTCAAACAAGAAAAACATAAGAATCAAATCAAAGAACCATTTATTTCTCACAATCACAATACTTAAATTAGTTTTTAACTCCATTGCAATCAGCTTCATAAAACCGCTCATCCGTTCCGGCCCGCAACAGAGCAACATCGTGGCTTGAGCCAGGCATTTGCCGCTAGTTTTAAACTAATTCCACCAAATCCGCAGACTCAAGTCGCTGGCATCGCTGGCGTCATTTTTCGGTAAAGGAAGAAATTTCGCACGTTCGACCGAATGATCTGACGCTGCGGGCATTATTTTGTCGTTTGCTTCGCTGCGAGGTTCGCAACGTGTGCGTTCCTAGCGGCAGCGTATCGTGTCCTGACGGGGATTGTGCTGATTCTCGACGATTTCAGATGTCAAGCAACGGTGCCGCGCCACCGCCGCCGCCGAAGCTTCCGGCGTTTCAGCCGACAACCGCCAATGATCTCCAGCTCAGCTTCAACAAGGCGCACTTCAGTCGAACGGACTTTGATTTGGAACGCTTTCTGAGCCTCACTCGACGACGCGTCACGCTGGATCAGCTCTACACGGACCTGAAGGTCTATCTGAAAGTCGTGCAGAATTCGATGATCGAGCTGATCAACGATGACTATGCGGATTTCGTGAATCTCTCTTCGAATCTGGTCAGCCTGAAGGACAGCATCGACAAGGTCGGATCTGACATCAATGTACGTGATTGCTGAGATTCCGTTTTGCTGATTTAATCAGCCTGATTTAGAATTGTGAACTGATCGCACATCTTCGTTCTGAACACGAGTAAAATGAGATCAAAGAGCACAAGCAGAGAACACGACGACACGCACAAGAATAAATCTGAAAATCACTCCAGGAAATAAACATCGCAGCAGCCAGCGGCTGAACGCAATGTATGCAAAAGATTAGCTGCGCGACCCAGAAACTTAGGAATGCGTTGGTCTTAATAAGAAAATTTTCTGCTCATTCGTTGCTTGTTGGCCTGTTTCAGTTTCGCCTTTTCATCGCATTCGTGCTGTGTCTGTCTTTAACGACGATTTTGCTGATTTTGGTCGTATATATCGAAGAACGCCCACATTCCGTTCGTCTTTTTTTTATTGCGATTCTGTGATTGTGGTGCTATTATATGTATATACCTCGTTTGGTTACAGATTCTTGCAGATACTTGTTAATACGTTGTGAAAACTTTAGCCCAGTCCGACTGCACGAGTTTCTCACTCACGTGGCAACGCCACACAATTGGAGAAGATGGAGATCGGGAGCTCTTCCGCCTCCACGCATTTGTTTTTGTTGATTTTTCTTTTGTGGACCTTGGCTAACTGCCCGTCCTCTTCTGTTGCGAAGGGAACACACAGCGGCGCGCGTCGACGCGTTTACCCAGGCATTTCGACTTGTAATTTTCGCGGTTCAGGGATTGACGGTTTCTGGGCTCTCAACCTATTAGGTGTTTTTGAAATATTTTGCTAAGATTCAATTTCTTTCAGGCCAAAAATGACTGAAGAAGCGGCAGTTAAATTCGAGCTTAACAGTTCCCTTCACGATTGGACCAAATTTACTTCACCTGATGTGGAGCTTGCTGGATTCAAATGGTAACGCTTCTAGGAACGCTGTTGTTGAATGTTCATTATGTTCTTTAGGTTCGTGAGCGGAGAGTACATCTGTGGTGCAGGGAAAATCAATCGTCTTGATCGTGGATTCACTAACTATACCTTCGAGGCCTCTAAGTTTGTAATCCGAAACGCCGTCATCCACTGCTCTCTCGTCGAGGGAAAGGAAACTTCGATGTGGTCATGTGAAGCGGATGGGAAAATTGCCGCTTTTGCGGACGTCACGAATTTAACTTATGAGACGCAGATGACGATGACTTACTCCAAGCTAGTGAGTTTGGTGAAATCTATCCATGAAAACTGTTATGCTCTGCTTTAGTGGTCGCACCACTTCACTTCCCGCAAAGCTGAAAGCGTTCCTTTGGAAATCGACTTTAATAAGAAGTTTTCTGAAATGCGAATTTACTGTATTAAATCACGCGAAGAAGGCAATTTTGGTCAACTGGAGTTTCGTGTGAAATTGTCCAGGTGGCCCATTTATTTTTTCTGGTCATCTCACCAGCTTTTAGCCATGCTAAGTTCGACTTGTGCCTTCCCGAAAACGAGAGGATCAAGTCTCCAGAGGATGCCGCAAAGGTCATCGTTGAAGGAAAGACGTTGTGGCTCTCCAAAGAGGTTTATTTGCACCGAATCCGTTTGTTCTGATACTTCTTGTTTCAGGCTTTGGGTGAAGCTTCTCCCTTCTTCCGCGCCTACTTCAACAACGATTTCAAGGAAAAACGAGATGGAGAATTTCCTTTGAAAGATGTCAAGTTTGACGAGTTTATGCCTTTCATTGCCATCATATACGGCGTGCACTTCGATGTTGACGGTGAGTTTCCGTGCTTTTCCACTTCTGTGCTCTATTGTCTCTGTTTGCAGAGACCTCTCTTCAATACTTGCTCCGTCTTGAAGACCTGTACCAATGCGAAATTGTCAGATCGAAATGCCACGCGTTCCTCGCGGCCACGGATACGCTGACGCACCTAGAGAAGTTGCGCATTGGCGACCGTTTCCGCTTCGAGAACGTGATTGGCACGGCAATCGAGAAAATGAACGTTTCTAAAAGGAATTGGCTGACTGGAAGCACGCGTTGATGCGGCCTTGCCTTCCTTCGCAGTCGGGGTTCCTGCTTGTGAAGTTGCTCGCCTTACACGTATCTGATTTCGTCGGTTGTCCCAACTAGATCTGATTCGCGGCCACGCGGAAGTTTGGTCTTCACTCGATTGACGGATCTTTCGATCCCACACACGTTGCGATACACGCACGCTACACACGCTACACACACGACAAACCTGGAAGATCACTTCACAGGGGAAAAGAAGAAATGAAGTCGTCCCGGCCGATTCCGGAGACGATACTTCAGAAATAAAAAGAGATTGCTTGTCCCGGCCGGTTCCGGAAACAAGTCAACTCACAAAACACAAGAAACGCACAGAGCGCTAATATTTATGGGACGAATCACGTCGAAATACACAGATGAGCACAACTGGAGGAACGACCTTTCACTTGATCGCCGTCCACGGAGTCTGATGTCTTCTCTGCGATGCATCGCTTTGCGGATTCCTTCGTCTCGTCTCGTTCTTCGATTGATCGTCTATGATGGAGGTAATTGCTGAAATGAATAAATTGGTTGATTGTTTGTTTTCAGGTCTCGAGAAAGTCGTCAGCACGTGCGTGCAGCGACAGTTTCCGAATTGATGGCTATCGGGCAGCAAATGCAATTCGAAACTTACTCGCACAAGACCATTTTCGCCATTTTCAAGGCTGTTTCTGAACGTCGCTCTTCTTAGCCTTACATTAGTCACTTTCAGTGCATAAATTATTTGTCTTCTGCTTGTTAGTTTGGTTGTCTGGTTTGGTCGGTGTGATCGCTCCGTTTGCTTGTATTGTTCTGTTCATCCCAGGGTGGGAATCATGGGGCAGCCTCTCGCTGCCTGGTTTTGCGAGCAGTGCGAACGTGCGACTCAACTCGCGAGGTCTCGCAACGCTCCAGAAACTGAACGCGCGGACGCAGCTCGTGATATTGTGCGTCAAGCGAAATTCGCTGAATTCTGAATGCAGCCAATATTCTGCGCAGAGCTGTTTCGCACGAACGTACCGTACTGTATTATGGTAGCGTAGCGAAGATGGCCTACCGTATCAAAGAGTCCAATCGTTGCTATTGCTAATCAAACCGTTGCTAATTAGTGCGCTGGCTGCTCCATTCCGCTTTCTTGCGCGGTGATTGGTTTTTGTATATATTTGCATCCCGGCGCAGACGGCAGCTCGTGATGTCGCGTACTCCCCACTATTATGATCCATCTTGCGTAATTTTCTCCTCTTTTCTTATCATTATTCTGTTTCCTTTCTACATTGCGCCATTTATTGGTGAGTTTTTTGCTAAGATTCAATTATTTTCAGGCCGAAAATGACTAAGGAAGCGGCAGTTAAATTCGAGCTTAACAGTTCCCTGCACGATTGGACTAAATTCACTTCACATGAAGTGGAGCTTGCTGGATTCAAATGGTAACGCTTCTAGGAGCGCTGTTGTTGAATGTTCATTATGTTCTTTATTTAGGTTCGTGAGCGGAGAGTACATCGGCTGTGGTGCTGAGAAAATCAACCGCCGTGAAAGCGGAGGTTTTAACTACAACTGCAAGAGCACGAAATTTACTCTCCGAAACACCGTCATCCACTGCGCTCCGGTCGAACGAAAGGAAACTTCAATCTGGTCGTGTGAAGCGAAGGGAGAAATTGTCGCTTTTGCGAACTCCCATAGACTACAAGAAGAGACAAAGAGGACAATGACTTACTCTAAGCTTGTGAGTTTGGTGAAAACTATAGAGAAAACTTTAATGCTCTGCTTTAGTGGTCGCACCGCTTCACCTTCCAAAATCCCAAAAGCGTTGCCATGGAAATCGACTTTCACAAGATGTTTTCTGAAGTACCACAGATTTACTATGTCCAGATGAACGGAGAAA
This sequence comes from Steinernema feltiae, assembly GCA_007213375.1. Taxonomy (NCBI): domain Eukaryota; kingdom Metazoa; phylum Nematoda; class Chromadorea; order Rhabditida; family Steinernematidae; genus Steinernema; species Steinernema feltiae. The sequence goes on from MQUG01003227.1 coordinate 24,751, forward strand.
GGATGTATAGCGAGCTGGAGGTTCGCGTGAAAATTTCCAGGTAGCTCATTTATTCATTTATTCTAATCATCTCATGTGTGTTCTAGCCACGCTAACATCGACTTGTGCATTCCTGACAACAAAATGCTGAAATCTCCGGAGGATGCCGCAAAGGTCATCGTCGAAGGAAAGACGCTGTGGCTCTCCAGAGAGGTTTGTTCGCACACCTTTTGGAAAGACACATTTTATTGTTTCAGGTTCTGGGTGGCGCTTCTCCCTTCTTTCGCAGATTCTTCACCAAAAAGAGACGGGCGAAAGAATTTCGATTGTCAGACGTCAAGCTGGATGAGTTTATGTGTTTCGTTTCCATCTTGTACAACGTGCAGATCGATATTGACAGTTAGTTGCGCTTTAACTATCAAGCTCTGTATCTCTGTTTGCAGAAACGTCTCTTGAATACTTGCTCCGCCTCGAAGACATCTACAAGTGCGAAGCGGTCAGATCAAAGTGCCACGCATTCCTCGTGGCCACGGACACGCTGACGCCTCAGGAAAAGTTGCGGATTGGTGACCGTTTCCGCTTCGAGGACGTGATCGACACGGCAATCCAGAAAATGGACGTTCAAGATTTGAAGAATTTTGGGATGCAAACGGAGCTTGAAACTTACTCACACAGGACTATTTGCAACATTTTGAAGGCCGTTTCTGGACGTCTTTCATAGTTTTTCACTTTTAGCACTCTATCGCATAAAATATCTGTCTTTGGCTTTGAGAAAGTGCTATTCGGTGCTATTGCTGCAATTTCTCTTCAGTTGTTCGCCTTGGTACGCCCAGTTATGCTTCATGCAACTTCGAATGTTCATAATTCATGTCCGCATAATTCCCACTTGACCATGCTTATTGTAAGCTGGAATGGGAAGGACTGGACATCTTTCGTTTGACGACAAAGCGTCTTGGATCTCGTTGTTGGAGGGCAGCGAGCCCATTCACAAGGCTTCGTACAACGCGTGGGCAGTCGATTCTGTCGATTTTAACGATCAGTGACCGATTTCCACAGCAGGTCATTCACACCACCCTGTAAACCCTGTAGAGTGGGTCATTTTAACCGAACAGCTAGGCCATCGGAGTGGCAATCTGCAAACATTTGAATTCCTAGATCCACCAACGGCCGTAATGTGTATTGAACTCTATGACGACGCGAATTGGGGGAGGGAAAGCATTTATGTTACGGGGGGGGGAAGAGAAGGTTAGCAAAGAGAACGAAGAACAATAATTAAAACGTTAGATTAACATACAATCCGGAACGGTCTCAGAGGTCACATAACACCGCACAGCAGCAATCCTCCTCGGCCTCTCTGGCATCGTTAACGTAGCCTTCCTCGGCACGCCTCTTCTGCCGACGCATCCACAGGTACAGCAGGTAGGTAGTGATGAGGATGGGAACGACAGTAGAGACGAACATCCCAAACATGACCAGTGGACGGACCTTCTGTGCTTCAGCTCGTTGTCTTTCCATCTCCTCCAGGCTCAGTGGTGTTCTTGTATTGAAGGGCGGCATGCGGGGAGCAACAAAGACCTTGCGTCCATACAGATGGAAGACAACGGGGGTACACTTGGGCTCCTTGATGAGCATCAAGTAATTACTGGCCGTTTCAGCCAATTTCGGATCCGCGTATCGAACTGCCCAGGTTCCCACAACGCTGTACGGTTTCTTAATGGGGTCAGTGTCGAGATAAGAAAATCGTTTGCGAAGGCGTCGGACGGCATCAATATCCTTGTTCTAGAACAACGTTTCATAATGATAATGACAGTTTAAATAAATAACTTACGGAGTATGTGCGGTGTACTGGAGGAACATAGAAGTTCTGGATTCGGCAAACCTCCTCACCGGCGATAATCCAAGGAAAGAGTTTCAGCTGATCCCAGACCAAGCCTTCCTTCAAGACGTAGACGTGATCAGCGTCATCCGGCTTTCTGGTCAAGGCGAGGTCGACCCCGTAAAGGTTTGAAACCCGAAACCAATCGTTTTCCTCCGGATCTACTGGTTTCGTAAGCATAAAAGGAACCTTGGAGGGAGACTTTCTGAATTCAAAAACTCAGATTTTCAGACTTAAAGAGCCACTTACAAGGTGGGGATAGGCATATAAGCTGCTCCTATGTTGCGCGTGAAGGTTCTCGTTCCGTTTGGTAATTCGTTTCCTGGCCCATACTCTGCAAACATCACCAGAGAACGCTCATGGTAAGGGGATTGCATGAAGACGGCGCGCCGCACGAAATACTCGTCGTTTCGTTCATAACAATCTAAAATATAGGAAAATCACTAAAAGATCAGCTAAAAGTCTCACCAGCACTGTCGTATCCTTCAGGAAAGTCGTGATAGTATGGCAGCTTAGGAAGACGAAACAGGCAGCCACCATACCACTCGAAAATCTCGAAATTCTCGGCAATTTCCTCATCCGTTATCATGCAACCTTCATCGGTCAAGGCGCGATGCCTGTACGAGAACGGTGGAACTGGCGTTGTCACGGGCATTGTGGGGGATAGCTGAACGCTTTGGAAGAGCTGCGACGGTCCGTAAGCGAAGAGACAAGAGTTGCTAAATTCACAAAGTTCGAAATAGATTAAGTAGAGTGAAAAACTGACTTGGTTGAATGCGCACGGATGTAGACACAGTCCAACTCGTTTTCGTCGAAGAGGATTTCTGTCGGTTTTCCTGACACATTGACGGTGATGCGACCGTTAAAGGCCGTTGTGAGGTTAAGCTTCGGGTGGCATCGAGTCTTGGTGGTTAGGAGTGATCGATACGAGGCAATGACCTCATGTCCGTTACCTAAGCTACGTTCATGACACATTGGACTTGATGGCGGGTGAACTTCTCCGACTGGGTGCTTTACGTTGATCTAAAAGTGACCATAGACGAGAGCAAACAGATATAAACGAATTACACATGGGTGCCATTTGTTGTTGGTCATTTGTAGATTTTCCACTTTAACAGCCGTACCGTTTACGAACAAGGTCTTGTTGAAAACAAAGGAATCAAAATCGTCAAGAGGAAATGAAACACGGATGTCGCCAGCAGATGTGATAGGCTTTCCCTCGAGGTGTGACACCTTCAAGATCTCCATCCATAATGTGCTAAAGTATTCTATTCAAAAACGACTTTACGTCCATGCCCTTACGTCCTATCAACCACGCTGTAGAAGACGTCACTGGGGTGGGAAGTGCCGATGCTGATCTGATCGTTTCTAAGAGTAATGTCACGCTTCCCGTACTTGAGAATCACTAGGCGTCCATCTTGATCTTGGTGAAGGCGAACAACATGTGAAAAATCTGAAACATCGTCAATATCATTGCAGACCCATGAAATGACGAACCTGATTCGTGGTCAAAGCTAACAGGTGCGGTGTTGAAATCTGGATCCTGAGAATCGACAAAGAACAACTTGGCCAGGTCAACGGGTAGTCGAATTGTGTCCAGCTTCTTTCCCATGTGGTCCGGTGCATACGTGAATACGTGTCCTCCGACGTATCCAACGATGCGCAGGAATTCGGCACCGGGAAACCAACTCTCGTGGAGCGTGTCGTAGTAGAAATGTTTCCGATTGCAATTGGGAACGAAATCGTCTGAACGCGGAGCATGAAACAAAGAGCGGAGCGCGAGCCAAACACAAACCTGGATGAGACGAAAGGCCGGAGCAAAATAAGAGCAAGAAAATAACAGCGGCAAGACGAGCCTTCGAGGCGAGGAGCACGGATGATGGAGCCATCTTCACGAGAAATTCGAGATCCGCAGGTTGAGGAACGAGCGGGTGATCGATGTGATCAACGAAGAAGAATGGACTCGCGATCGTTCTTATAAAGACAACGGGTGTCGCGATTGGGACTGCTGACGTGTCACCGTCTGCATTTCAAAATGTCTACAGACAGTCGCACGTTCGGTCGACGGACGTTGACGCGATCACGCAACTCGCAATCAGTCGACCGATTTGCATCCGCCGCGAGAAGTCGCTTCCGTCAGCCGCTCAGTTCCCGTGATCGAGAAGACGATGACTGCGATGAAGACGCTGCTCCTGCTCACCGCCCTGCTCACCCTGCTCGATATTGCGAATGGTGAGTTCTGCACTCTCGCCTCTTCTCGTCATTTCGATCATTTGAGCGCGGCGTGGGTGCACCGCCGAGGAGATGGAGGGCCTGCAGATCGTTGGTTACGCATACCAGCGCGTATTTCGGTTCACGAATTACACCGGGGTGATCGATTTGCGAATTGAGCTCAGTAAGACCGTGAATGAACGTTCAGATGTGAAACGTGGCGGTAAGTTGTACTATTTATTCATTCATTGTGGGGAAATATCGTGTTTCGTTCAGACGTTGGCCAACTTGTTCATTTGCATCAAGGATTTGACCGCAGGTTGATTGTACTTCGGTATGGTTACTATTTCAAAAACCAAGATACAAATGGTGACTGGAAATTGCGAGAGAAGATCTTATACGTACCAAATATCCACCTTGCAGTATTGGACGAAGCGTATGTTGATATTGTTGCTTGAATTACAACTCCTTGTAAATTTCAGGTCGGTTGATTCTAGAAAAGTGGTCGAAATGACATGGTCAGGATTTGATGGTTACATCCCGGAAGACAATAAGGACTTTGCTTCCTTTGTATACGGCCACCGCCTCTATTACGAAGGCGGATTTTCAAACACCACGAAAAAGGAAATTGAAAAGTATTTTACTTTTTTTCCAAATGCGAGTGACCTATGCGTAAGTTTCCATTGAGCTAGCCAACTTTGTAAAATCATTCAATTTTAGGCTGATGTGAAATTCCCAGTAATCGACATCGCCGTCGATCCACCCACCTGTCACAATCGAATGCTCCACGAGACCGCCGACAGCGAAGCAGCTGACGATGAATGGATCGTCGCGTTGGTCGACGGGATTAGAACGACGCGATCGAAGACGCTTTGCAGTCAACCGCAAAGTATCGCTCATAATGATGTTCCGGCCGAGGATGGCATCATTTATCTTCCCCACGACGAGCTCTACTGCTACTATCTCATGAAACCAGGGATGAAGTAAGCTTTTGAGGGTCCGGTTTGCTCTAATCAGACGTTATCTTCAGAACGCCGTGCATATTCGCTCAAGGAACCAAGAATATATTTACAGATGTGCAAGTGGAGCCGGCGAATCCTGTGCGAATGGCGAAGAAGGTCTCCTCCACCACAAATTCGCCCAGTACAACTGAAGCCGCATCTAGTCAACCGAGTTCCAAACATGAACCGGAGCCAAGTGGTACAACGACTTCTTCTTGTGTTCTTTGTCGATTTTCTGTTCTGTGCTTGTTTTGGATTGGATATTTGGATCTCTGAGATTTTAGCTTCTTCTGTTTTATAATAAAACCGTTGGTTACAGTTGACCGCTCGTCTGTGCAGCTAGAATGAGTATAACGCGGACCAGTGCGCAGAATGAGCGCGCATTTCACTCGGACTCGACGGTCGAAGCCCCACTCCACTCGCTCGCCTCCTGACGATAAGAGAGACGTTGGCGCCTGCTGATCGCCTCATTTAAGCGCACGCTGTCATAACGCCTTTGGTTGCACCACCGCTTTGCTTGAATTGATCGACTTTTATTAAGCTCCACCATTCGTTCATCAAATAACTTTGCTCTCACAAGAGGGCAATTCGCATGGCGACGAATGTTTCTACCACCACGGTCACTTACGACGCCAAACTGCGAATGATCCTCATCAAGTAATCTCTATTTTTAGTCAATTTTCGTAAATCCTGCGTCCTATCTCGTTTGATGGATCTCCGGAATCTCAAAGTGACGTGTGGTGGAACCGTGCCTCTCAACGCAACGCCTACAAAAGCCTCTCGCCTTCCAATCGGCGACAGGACTCCTCTCCATTCCTGTTGTAGCCCTGTATTAAAACATACTCTCAACACCAATCCAACAACATCAACAACACCAATAAATACAACAACTCTCCTTCCGTCACTCAATCCCAGGGACCGCAGCCCCACGGCTCACTAGTAATGTACTTTTCCATCTCTTTCCAGCAGACGGCGTTGAAGGTTCTGAATCCTTTGGCGGTTGAACTGCGCTATCACTTCGAGGTCTTCGGTGTACTCTTCGCTTTCATCGAACGAGCGATGGCGACACGTGGCGAGGTGAGGTGCTTTGTAGACCCAAATCGGGTCGGAGTAGGGCACGAATGGCGGTTTACATGCAAGACAGCCGAGCAACGACGAAGTTGAGGCGAAAGCCGAGGTGCAAATGCTGCAAAACGACGGTAATTAATCGATTTGAGGAATGCACACTCACGCCGAGGAGGAGCAACGACGAAGTCTGCAAATTGCTGCAACGTTCGGGCATCGCGCCGGCAGCCTTCTATATAGAGGAAGCAGAACGCGTTGCTTATTCGCTACTTCGACGCCCTTTTCCTGCGTTCCTGGGCGCCAAAACTCCACCAATGCGTGCTGGGTTCGTCAATGTGGCCGCTGCTGCAGAATTGTTGAGTTTTTTTTGCTTCGTGAATTGTATTTCGCAGATGGATTTCGTAGCTGCAATCAGTGCGGATGCTCGTATAGCGCTGAACGCCGCTCTATCATCCTGCGCCCATTCAATGAATGAATTCGTCGTTTTTTCAAAAATTCTGCAGTGATCTTGGCGCTGTTACTCAGTCAATCCTGATTTCTGGCCTTTTGCAGACTAGCGATGTCTCCGCATCCTCCACAAAATGCTGCTCGAGCGCAAAAGCGGAAGACGGTGCGTAAAGCGACGCAGAGTAAGCTGAAGCCAGTGGAAAAAGGCGGCCAAAAAGGTGACCAAAAAGAGGTTAGTTTCCTGTGTGTGACTCTAAATCTCGATAATTTCCTATCGTTTGCAGGAACTCTGCGCTGACTACCGCTGAAGACACAAGTAGTAGCCGTTTCGACATTGCAACCGCTAACCACGAACAGAAGTCAATCTACGATGCGATTTGGATCGAGCTGACGTCGAAAATGCATATGACCAATATATCGGAGTTTTTGGCGAAGCGCAAAATATTTTGTCTCAAATTGAAGGAGGTATTCGTTGATTGATTTGATTGAGCTAATCGTTCACTGCTCGCCGCTTTTCTTCCAGTTCAATCGTGTCTTCGACGTCCGCACTCGCAAACTTCTCACGATATCGATGCGACCGCCGCCCCAACGCATCGCTTCACCCTCATAAATCAACCATTTAGGCGTCCAGAGTTGTGTCAATTGTATCATCAACTCGCAACGATGTACGCTCAACCGCCATGGAAGGATACGGTATGCCCGCCGCCGGCGCCCAGAATGAGTTGACCGAGATTCGCTACGGCCTCCGCTCGCCGAACTTCGTCCACGCGTGTCCAGGCCGTGAAGGACTTTGCGGCGCTCCTTCCCGCCGTCCTCGTCGAGGAAAACGCGTTCATCAAGGAGCTCGGCAAGTACGAGGGCGAGGACCTCGATCTCTACAACCACCTGTTCCGCGACCACGAGGAGCTCGTCCAGGCAGTCAAGGACACTGTCGCCTACCTGACCCTGGCCGTAAGCGACGTCTTCGTCACCAGGGACGTCGTCCGAATGGCGGCAGATCGCCTACTTCTTCAACCTCGTTGGCCAAGTCGTCCAAAACGGCGAATCTGCTCAGAATCGCTATGAAGAGGTCCGCGACGAGCTCATGGCTTCGAAGAACGAGGTCGATGATCTCAAGAGCGCGCTGCGCAACGAACAAGAGAATCGTCGATGCGTGGAAACTCAGATGGCGGAGGAGAGGAGGAAGATGGCGGCGCAGTTGACTCTCAGCGAGCAGATCAACTCCGTCTGCGTCCGGGAGATGAACGAAGAAAACAAAAAGTTGGCGAAGGAGGTCGAAGCGCTGCGGAAGGAAGTGGACACCAATCGCGATCATTTCCAGCGAATGCTCGCCGAGAAGGTCGCTGTCCTCGACGATCTCTTCAAGCAACGCCAAGAGCTGGAATCTCGGCTTGCGGATCAGGAAAAGGCGGCCGAATCGGAGAGCGCGATGCAGATGAAGAT